>JANHFL010003720.1:30231-41673 GCA_032468155.1 Oxyrhabdium leporinum | reverse complement strand
CCTTCCTTCCTTCCTTCCTTCCTTCCTTCCTTCCTTCCTTCCTTCCTTCCTTCCTTCCTTCCTTCCTTCCTTTTCATTCCCTCTTCATTCTTTCTTCTTCCTTCCCCTCCTTCCTTATTTTTCCTTCCTTGCTCTCTTCCCATCTTCCCATCTTTTTCTATTTTTTTCCTCTTTCCCTTTCTCCTTTCCTGTCCCTTCTTGGATATTCAAATATAAAAAGGGAAACATTTCTCCTTTCGTTTTGTTTTTACTTTGTTTTTCTAGCCCTCTGCCAGCAAAATGGAGCCACCGCCCTGAGCTCCGTTTTCACTGGCAGAGGAACTGCAGGCCAGTCCTTCACTGTTTCCAGGGTGGCCCCGCGGGCTGGATCTAAGCACCCCGCAGGCTGGATCTAAGCACCTCACAGGCCGGATCTGGCCCCTGGGCCTTGAGTTTGACACCCCTGCAATAGATGCTACATTCAACCCTCGGGTTGCTATTTAAAACCCACATTTCTATTTATCTACATGTCTATTTCTATATAGAAAGGTAAAAATTGATAGGCCAAGTCAGAGAATTATGCAAGAAGAAAGTACGCAAAGGGGAATAGAAGGTCATAGAAAAATCAAGTGGCAGTAATGCTAAAGATATCTGCCCCCACCCCCTTTTTCCCTGGCACATCCGGCAAGCCCAGTTTGGATGAGATGATTAGCTCTAATGATGTAGTCAGTTATCCTGTGATGTAATTAACACCAAGTAGTCATCTATCTATCTTTGCCTCTGCTGTTGCCATAGCTACACCCTTTCAGTATGGGGTGATGGACTGTTACAGTGTAAAAAAACTCATAAATGATTGGAATCATTTCTTTTGAACTGTGCCACAGGAAACTGAAATAAATGGCTACAAATAAATAAATTTAGAAACATGGCTGTCCGTGATCGATGTTCTCTCTTTAGAGAGAGTCAAAGGCGGAAGAGAGAGAAGCCACAAGTGCTTCTTGTACTCTATCTTGCTCCTTCTGAAGCATCAGGAGAATGACTGCCATTAAAAAGCTGGAATAAACACTTGAGGAAGATCTGTAGGTCCCATCTAGTTGATACTCTACCTTCCCTTTCCAATCATATCCTGGATACTTACAAGCAAGTTGAATCCGGCTACATTTATTAGAAAGGTTATTTACATCAAAGTTTCAAGGACTAATGTGACACACATCAATATGCAAATAATTAGTGTCTGTAAAACTGGCACTTCTTTCCTTCTATTCTTGTGGGCCTGACACCCCAATGGATTCAGACAGGGGCAAAAAAGAGTTCATGGTTGTATTCTCTCTTTTCTCCCACATTTTGCAGGTAGTACAGTTTTCCTTCCTTTTTTATCAACAATTGCAAATATATTTCCTGCCTACATTTCTGGCCTCGCAAGACGTTGCCTCTTTCCTTTGCCTATTCTTTCTTTCTTTCTTTTTTTTCTTTTCTTTTCTTTTCTTTTCATTCTCCAAGCTATTTGAATCCAGATTATCCAATCAGTCCTTTATTCAATTATACCAGGCCTGAGGGATGGCCTTATTTTTTCTTGGTAAGGAATCCTATAAGAGTGGAGCTGGCATGAAAAAAACGCTCTCCATATCCTAGTGCAAAATATTTAATATAGGAAGGGGACACCAAGAAAAGCCTTTTGCACTAGTCTCAAAAGGTTCCTTGCAAGATCATGTTTCAGGCCTGCTCAGCCAATGAGTTGTGGACAATTTATATCTCTGTACTGACAATATTATAGTTCTAGTTATAATGTGCATGGCATATTGCATGCATAGCATTATCTTTATAGCTACAATATAAACAGTATAAATTGCATGCCTATGGCTTTTCACTCAAAGTTTGCCTCACTCAGAACTTCATGGTTTGTTAGAGCCTGCAGTTGCTATTGTCAGGGTATGTTTATTTGAATGAATGTTTCCTAGAGGTAGTTGGTGGGAGACAGATGGCTGGATCAGATAAGATCTTTGGTCTGGGCCCAGAAGGGCCATTTTCAAAATAAAGAAATGTTGCTCTTCTATATCTGCAGCCAAATATATTTATTGGAAATCTACCTGAATTTCTTGAGACAAAACTAGATGATCCTTAAAGGCAGGCTTAAAATTGTTAATGAATCACAGGGCTCGAACCTATAAACTCTGTTGCTGTGGTGAGACCTACTCTGAAATCTCTCATTCCACCTCCCTGCAAGAACAAAGTAAGAAAGGCTCTTAACTGACATGCAGATGCCTTCACTAATTGATTTCAGGCCGTCTTTCTACTAGCCTCTAGGTTCCTGTTTCACCTTAAACCTTCTCACTGACAAATATATTTCCCAAAGAAATATGATCCCACAAATTGCTTTCTCTATCTAAACGCTAGATTTTTTTCTTTAATGTAATGCAAGAGTTGTAAACCTGCTGACAAATAACTATTTTCTTCCTCTAATCCTTCCTCAGAGAGCCAGTTTAATGTAGTGATTAAGTCATCAAGCTGGAAACTGGATGTGATGGAAAGTGCACCTGCAACAGCAGAAGAGAAGGATTTTGCTGAGAAACTTTCCCAAGAGGCAGATCAAGAGACAGCAGAGTCCCAAGCTGGAAGAGGGAAGAGGGAAGAGTAACCACACCCTAGAATACCTCAGGATATATGATAGCTTAGAGAGGTATAGTTTTAGTTTGGCAAGATTCTATCTATTAGGTGTAAGTAAGGGCTGGAATCAATTGGATCTCCCTGTTTCATCTCTGGGCTTGAGGCGGATACCAGGAAACAATGGGTTCTAGTCCCAATTAGACATGAAATCAGATGGGTAACTTCCTCTGAGTCCTAGGAAGGAGGCACAGTAGTGGCAAACCACTTCTGAAAGTCCCTGCCAAGAAAACTACAGGGACTAGGAAACTGCAGTTGCCAAGAATCAACAACTGACTCATGGGAACCAGAAAAAAAAATCCTTTCTCAATCATATATATATATCAGAGATGCCCTGACAGAGGGAGAGGAAGCAAATGACAAAAGCAATATTGTAATGTAAGTTCTGTCCCATTTGTATGTGATCTACACAATGTACCGTAAGGTATAAAGAACAGATCTTGTGCTGCAATAATATCACACTTTCATCATTTTGATAAAATATTTCTGAAGGAACCTCTAGGCCTTTAATCCTGGCTCAACTTCTGAAGCAGGAGGTCATACATACGGTCCAATTTGCTAATGTAAGCCTATGGAAATCAAATAATGATTTCCTGAACTATCCCAATAAACAACTATTGATACAGTATGGTGAAAAATATTCCTCAAAAAGGTGCAATTATGCGAATTTGCTAATCTATTGCCTCATGCAAGCTATTCTATTGGGACCGTGTAAAAGAATGTCTCCCAAATGAATTGCAAACTTTTGAATCTTTCCAAATTATATTGCAAACACAGCTGGTAGCAAAATGCACACAATTCAAGCATGGAAGAAGGAAGAATCAGAAACCCTCAATTTAATGGATAAAAGGGTAGAGTAATGGACATGAAAGCTGAAAATAAGGAGTTGATTTGTATATAATACCATATTACAGATGTAAAATGCTATTTGTCATTTACACATACAAAATTTGTGCATAAAATGATGAACAGGATTTTATGCATGTGTAAAATGGTATTACTTCCTCTAAGAGCAAGTGGTGGCACAATGGTTAGAAGGCAGTACTGCAGGCTACTTCTGCTGACTGCCGGTTGCCTACAGTTTAGCAGTTCAATTCTCACCAACTCAAGGTTGACTCAGCCTTCCATCCTTTTGAGGTCGGAAAAATGAGGACCCAGATTGTTGGGGGCAATATGCTGACTCTGTAAACCACTTAGAGAGGGCTGTAAAGCTCTGTGAAGTGGTATATAAGTCTAAGTGCTGTTGCTATTGCTAAATGATAAATGGACCTTATTATGTAAAGGTGATACCTGGGATATAAATTGCTGGTGTGTGGCTAGGAAAAGGAACTTGATTAAAACATCAACTCAGCATGTAAGGAAAAACCAAAGTTCCATATTGAGGCTCATCTTAAAAGGAATAAATTTACAAAATGTAACTATCACCATGCTTATTTGAAAGAGATGCAGGTATTTTGTAGACATGAATTGCAGTTAAAAATGTGCTGTTTGATGAAAACTGCAATGGGAGAGCAAGAAGACTATGAGAAGAATGGGGGCAGGACTTTCAGCTTCTATTCTTTTTATTTTTTTATTTTTTAATATTTTAATATTTTCAATTATTTTTTTTATTATTCATTAATGCAATAATTGTTTTGGAAAACTGATGTTCTCACTTTCATTTTTCCTCAAATATGGCAAGAAACGATGCTCCCAGTTTTTAATAGCTTATTGCTGAATCTTGGTGACAGAGGCTTAGAGGCCAGCATAAAGGGTCTGGTAGCAACATATGGCTGTGTGTTGCAAAACTCTGCTATAAATAAAGCAAATGTCAAAACAACCTGGAGTAGCATGGTGCAATGCTGTTTACCACATATCAGAAAAGACTGTTGCCAAGAAAGATGCATAAGTATTAAGTAAATATTCCTGATTTCTTTATTTAAATCTATTTCCCAGTGTTAGGTACCTTACCTCCAGCTCATTCCTTTCAATTAAAGTGCCATGGATTAAAAATTCTCAGCTGGGAAGAAAAATATTAGGCATACTTTCCCCATGATGGGGACATATAGAAAACCCACCATTTATCAATTGAATTCAGAAATTTAAAAAATCCTAAACTTAATTGCCATTAATCTGCCTATTCCTTTAGTTTGTGAACTCCTCTAAACATTACTCCTGGCTCAGCAATTAAGTTTAGAACATGTTTTTCCTCCTTAATTTAAACTTCAATGTAGGAGAGTATATTTCAAGGGGAAAGGGATTATAGTTAGGAAAGGGTTAACTCTCTTCACTGTTATAATATTTAATGGCAATAAAACATATTTATAGATACTGTAAATAGATAGTTTTCTTGTCAGGGAAGTTCTTTTCCTAAGTGGCATCATTCAGGGTCTCTTAGTCAATCTCTTGCAGATGTTTCATTGCCAAACTAGATAACATCATCACTGCTAGTAGGTGTTAGGTTTGGGTGGGATTTGTTCTCATTTTATATACTACCGGTACTACTGACTTGCCCTGTTGGTGGGAGTGGTCTTGGTGGTTCCTCAATTGGGCTGTTGTTTACTGTTGGCTTGTTTGTTTGAGTTGGTAGTTCCTTGATTGGGGTATTGTTTGCTTCTTGATTTTTGGTCTAATGTTAATCTAGTATTTTTCCCATGGTCCAAGCACTGTAGCTGTACATTCCCCCCTTTACAAAAAACAACTGCCTTCCTGTTAAAAGTATAAAGTGCAAAGGAAAGGTCTCATATTATTAAACATGTGTAGGTGTGTGTACAATGTTTAGAGTAAATACATTTTAAAGAGCACTTCTGAATTTTAAAGAACAAAAAAAATTGTGTAACAAAAAAGTATGGCAGACCTATTATTCCAGTCCATCCCTTGTGAAGGCAGCATGCACACACTCTGCCAATCGTTGCTAAGCTACAATTCCCAATAGTCTCAGCTGGCATGCAAGAATGAGAGATGCTAGTGCTGTAAAATTTATGGACTCCATCTCAGTTTAGTAGTGTGGCACTTAGATGACAGCCTGAGAAAAGCAGCAAACAAATAATCAAAGCCATCTAAGGAATGTAGCCTTCAGTGAGAAAAGACCAGTGAGTATCCCAGTTTGAAACCAGATCAAATGTGGAAGCCATCCAATGGATGAAAATTGCAAAACTGACTTGGCTCAACAATAACAAGTGAGAGCACTGCTGAATGCGGGGAGTAAAATAAACTGCTACGTTATTGGACTCTGTTACATTTGTGTAGAAAAGGGCTGTAAAAATAGCATTTTGTTGGAGGTATAATAGATACAATGCTTCTTTAAAATATATATTTCAAAATGTCCTATTCTTACCAAGTTTCGGGAAAAAGCAGTGGATTATATAAACACTGTAGGAGTGTGTCACAGAAGTCTTTTGAACAACTTACCTAATACATGGGATTTGACAAGACATTGTATATAGATTTTCGTGCCCTTCTTATGGCTAAAACTCTGATATTGCAGAACTGGGAAGATAAATGTATGTCTTCATTTATTCAATGGCACCACTTGCCATTTATGAAAGATTTACATAGAAACATAGGCTTTGTATAGACAAGTACAATAAAATACAGGACTCATTTATACAGAATACAGTAGATTAAAAAACGGTTGTCATATCGTATTTTAAAGATATATTTTTATGACATATATATACTTATCTGTATCTATCTATCTATCTATCTATCTATCTATCTATCTATCTATCTATCTATCTATCTATCATCTATAAGCATTAGGTAAGTATATGTAGGACTGTATCTGTTTATTGACATATATATTAGTCCTTGTTATATTTCTTTCAGCTTTTTTGTTAGGGTATTGTGTGTGTTCTTTTTGTCCTTCTCTTTAACCATGTAGGTCGCACACACTGATTGAAAACATTTCTCTTCAGGCATAGGGGGACATTGTTCTTGAAAATTATGCTTAGCTTGCTGAATGCCTGCCAGCCACATTTAAATATATACATATACTGTATATATTTACAGTAGCATATGCAAATGTATGTCCTGTGGGTAGAAAATGGTACCTTACTATGTTCCTGGCATACGCTGTTTCTCAAAAACAAAGTCAGTATGCCTATTTTCTATCAAGACCAGTTGACAGAAGGCAAGACAAAAATGAATGAATTTGCTTGTTGACTTTTCATGGGTATCTGATTGGCTAATATGGGATCAGAATATGGGATGAGCTAGACTTTGGTCTGACTGAACAGAGTTCTTTGAAAATAAGTAACTTTTTAATATACTGCCCAACTCCCAACAACTCTGGGCAGTTTACAAATGATTTTAAAAATGAAACCAGACAATTAAAGCAATAAGAAACAAAAAAATGGATACAGATAGCAGAATAACAAACCAGGAGAACAAAAACAATCTAGCTTGAAAGGGGGCTTCAGTCACTCCAACAAAGGCCCAGGTGAAGAGCCTTGTCTTCAGGCACTCTCAAAACCCCAGCAGCATGGTGGCCATTCAGATCTTGGGGAGAACCTCATTCCAAAGGGCAGTGCTGCAATAGAGAAGGTGAACTTCCAAAGTCCCAAGAGATGCCATTGCTTAATTGAAGTAACTAACTGCAAAATACCAATTTTAAATTAAAATTTTGTCCTTAAATCCTCCAAGGCAAGACAAATATATGAATAAATAGCCCAATTATATCTCAATACTATGTTAAAAACATCAGGGCATAAAGTTCTATGTATATATTATAGCAAAAATGGATAGTCATCTTCTAAGGTATGCCATACAGGCATACAAATATTTTAAAAGACTCGTTACATTAATTTAATATATCAATGCATTTTGAGAAGTGCAAAGCATGTCTAACTAAATTAACTAATTAACTAAGGCTACTATAACTAACACTATTATTTATATATCAGAAGTAGTACCTGAAATATAGGTGGAATAGGTAGGAAAGAACAACAGATATTTATACCGTTTTAAATTGAATGGAAGAAGAAAGTAACCCCACAATCCTTATTTATTTATTCCTAGCATTTATCTTTTGTCCAGTTAAAATGTTTGGGTCTTCTTTTTTCTTCCTTTTATTGTCTCTTGCTACACAGTCTGTGCCTTGCATTTAATAAATTTTATCACTGCCAGTACTGTTCTATTGATTATTCTTTGTTTTATATGTGCTTCACAACTCTTATCTTGTGGCCTTCTAAGTAGATATATTTAGTGATAAGAAATCTTGCGTTTCTAGGTAAGAATTACAGCCGAGGATCTCCAAATTTTGAACCTAAACTTGCAGAATTCCATTAAAAGTTTATTGTTACTTGAAGTTTATTCTCTTGACTCTTCTCTTTTCTTGAAAATGTGAGTGGTTTCTTGTTGGCTTAGTATGTCTGATGAACCCAGCTAGAGCAGATTATAAAACATGATTTACACTTCAGAATGTTATGTGACTCCACAGTACGCACCATGTTATACCCAATATCTAGATGCAAAGCAGTCACAAAGCAAGTGACTGTGGATGGTGGACAGCAAAGTTAAAACAATAGATACCTAAAAGAATTATCATCCATATTATTTTTTAAAAAAAATTAAAAACTGTAGCAACAAAGCTAACAAAAGAATTGGTAGCAAAGGAATGTGAATAATAATGCAGCTATCTCTCTAGTTCACTAGTCCCTTGGACACCTCCCCAGGATTCATTAGGTTTATATTCCATCTTTCCTTTGAGCTCAAAGCAGCTTACCTATAGTTCTTCCTTCATGGTACCTCCCTAACAGCAATCCTGCTAGGTATATTTGATTGAGAGAACAACTGGTTGCAAAACCAGATTGTTAGTTTCAGTGGTTAGGGTTGGCTATGAAGTTGGATCTCTCTAGTCTAACACATTAACTGCTACCCAAACCAATTCTGTAGCAGTTCAAAATAGATTCTGGAGTATCTGATAACAATGGCACATTTTAAGAGCTATAACAACTTTTTTTCTGGCTCTGCACCCAATAATTGTAAACGAGCAAAAACAGGACTCGCTTTGCAGTGCAGAGCTTGTAGGAAGTCAATGTTCTGCTGGCAGTAATTCATGACTCATCCTGCCTTTTGAGGAATTCTGTTTCAAGAGAAGCTGCTGTTTAATTAACAAACAAGCAACATGGTGCTTTGAAGGGAAGCTGGTACCCTGTAGAAAAGAATAAGGAAAACAAACTCTTTTTCGGGTTCAATCCTACTTAATTCACTAAAACTACTGGATGTGCAAAAGGATTGCAAGAATCTGCAAAGACTGAATGAGTTTGTATCAGACCTGGAATGCATTTTAAAGTTGAATTTCTGAGATTTGTTCCTTCTCTCTCACCAACATCGGTTTGTTTAGTTTCAGGAATGCATGGTCATAGAGAAAATTTCCTGGCTGCAAAACTGACAACTTGATATTAATAAGGAATTGAATTACAGATTAATTCAAATGAATGAGAAAATTAAACAGGAGGTTGCCAGCAATATTTGACTTGAAAAACATAGGATCAGAATATATGATCAATGGAAATAACATATTCAGAATATTTACTTATTCTCATACAAAAGAGAAACTGGAGGATTTAAAGAAAGATATCTGCGAAAACTGAAGTGAAAAAAAAAACTCCTTAATCTTCTAAGAGAAAAAAAAGTAGAAGTGAATTTCAAAGCGAGCAATCCTGACAACTTGGGACAAAGAATAAAAACCTTGAGTAACAAGAAGAATGTATGATGACAACTGAATGCAGATATTTGACATTAAGTAAGACAGGTTGATGAAAGATATTTCAATCAAGAATGTCAACAAATAACATGAAAAGAAAGTGCTTTTTATGAAGATCAAGGATATCATAGAAATATTGATGATAATAATAGAATTTTTAGGCAAGTGAGGTAAAAAAAAAGAGAAGACAATGAGACTATACTGACACTTCACAAATGGAACTGGGTGTCCATGTGTCAAGTCAAGATGGTGGCCATGACAATTTGATTGAAGTCCCAAAATAATCATGGACTTTGCTCATAAAAAGCTGGTAAAGTTCTGTCACACTTCAGTCACAGACAAAATGGCACTGAACTGTTTAAAGCTACAGAATAGCCAATTAAACTGATAAGAACTCTATGTCAACAAATATAGAACCAAACCGTATGACATAAAAGTTGGAAAAGGCTGGTATATATTCCTTAATTAAAAAGAGGATGGAAGCAAATGTACACATAACTGTCTTTTATTCTAATTCCCCAAAGAGATAACATTTTGCTTAAGATTTAATAAATTACAGCCATATTTGGAGAGAGACATTAAACAGTGAGATCCTAGACTCACACCTTCTCTGGTGCCACTCTTGAATGCCATCCCTCCCATCTGGTCCCAATCTTGCAATTCTTTAGCAAAGTTCTTAAATTGATTTTCGAACAAGCGAGAGGAAGAATGATTTATGATACTTGGGGGAATGGATCATTGGTATTTAACTGAATTTTTCTCCTCAGTATATGTATCTTTATGGTTTTATACTATATTCTTTCAATGCTGCTTTAATTCTGTAGGCCACCAAAAGCCTTTGAAACCGGTTGCCTCTATAAGTAGTTTTCAATTTATGACTAGTCATGAAATTAAGTCCAGTCACACAGAGCCTTGACTTACAATTCCAATGACTTAAGACTGAAACTCTGGGTTCCATTGTGCTCATGAAGCGAGGACTATTTATACATCTAAATAAATGTATGTCAACTAGACAGTTAGGTTCCAGAAAACACACAGATACATGAAATGATAAAACAGAAAGAGTAAGAGAATTTAAGAATACGGTTCACCTTGCCCTTTTTTTCTTATCTCCAAGAGTAGGACAAGAACTAACAAGTAAAAGCTTTAAAAAGAGAGATCCACATTTAAAATTAAGAGGAATTGCCTGTCTGTGAGAGGTATTAAGGAATGGAACAGCCTGACTCCTGCAGCTGGATAGTCATCTGCCTAGGACTGTCCTGGGCAGAGGATTGGATTAGAAGACCTCCAAAGTCACTTCTAACCCTACAAATCTATTATTGTGACTAGAGCAAGGTCTTTGATCACTTAGATTATGCCAGGAAATGGAATATATTAGGATTAATAGGCCTGCCTCAAAACCTAAATATACTTCCAAGGAAATTTTAGAATGAGTAAGAAGATACTGAGTTTGAAGAAATGGTATACGATAAAGAAGATAATGAGACAAGGTAGCATAAAATGTCCTAAGAATGGCAGAATTGAAAAGGATGAGAACTGGAATAAAAATGGAGATTGAAATACTTAACTGAAAGTACTATAAAGAAAACAAATGTGTTATCAAGGTAAACATGGGAAGAGAACACTTAGATTCAAATAAGAATGCAGACATAATATCAAACAGAATGATTACTGAATTTACCATTAATGATGATATAATTTTCAAGGCCAGATAAAGATGGACACTGGACTGGAGAAGTAAAGGGATTAATCCTAGAAGAGAAAGTAATAATAACTTAGATAAGTTCATGAAGGATATTTCCATGACGATCAAGATCATAGTAGTTAAATAATGGCTTATCCCATTATGTATAATGTATAATTGTGAAACTTAGTTGCTAAGAAAGGAAGAATAATGAATTATATATTCTGAATTACAGACATGGAGACAGTTAAGAGAAGTATGGACTGTAAGAAGTCTTGAAAGAAATAAAACTCAGTTCTTTGAAGTCAGTGGCAAACAAATGGAAGTCGATATTAATTGATTGATTGATTGATTGAATGAATAAATAAATAAATAAATAAATAAATAAATAAATAAATAAATAAATAAATAAATAAATAAATAAATAAAT
>JANHFL010003720.1:15222-29709 GCA_032468155.1 Oxyrhabdium leporinum | reverse complement strand
ACATGGTTTTTCTAGGCTAAGGTCTTGCTCAGCAAATAGAGCATTATTTAAGCATAATTTAATTTTTTTCACTAGGTGGTGCTATTTTGTTGCAAAAAAAAATCTAACTTCATAACTCAAAATTAAATTAGGTCCAATACTTCTTGTTCTATTGCTTTGAGAAGCTGATCATCATTACCAAGATAAAGCCAGCGGACAATCATTTGTCTGAAATGGTATCAAGTCTCCTGCTTGAGCAGGGGTTGGACTAGAAGACCTCCAAGATCCCTTCCAACGCTTATTGTTCTATTCTATTTCTATGCATCTATCTATGCATCTATCCATCCATCCACACATCTATCTATGCATCTATCCATCCAGGTAGCCATCTATCGTTCATTTCCATTTAGAGTCCATACTTCTGATGAAGGCAGATAATATGCCAGCTGATTGGGGAAAAAAAACATTTAAAAAGCCTCTTTGTACATCTGCAGTGTTCATTTCCCTCAACCAGTCAATAATCAAAGCCAGCGTGAGTATTTCGGCAATAAAGCTACAGATTTCTTTTTAACAAGGCAGAATGCTGCATGGTTTCACGAAGGGTTCAGGAGGAATGCGCCAAATAGAAGCACTAGATTCAGCTTTTCCTCTCGTGCATCAGTGCCGCGGTGAAAGAAATTGCTTCCGCAGCCGTATAATAAATGCAAAAACTCCCAGAGATTTTCTTTCTGCCTGTTGTCTTTATTCGGTATCTGATGAGAACCAAGCTCCGTGCTTAACGTATATCCAGCACTTTCCCGGCTTCTGCTGTCTCATTAAAATAAGTAGGAATTCAGACTTATTCAGAAAATGGAAGGGGAATTCCATTAATTTAAGCACAATTCTATACAAAAGGAGATGCATATACTCGAACGGGGTATATTCCAGGTAACTACAGCACTGAACGGTGCGATTCTAGAACAGCTTATCTAGAAACAACCTCACTGAAGTCAAACTTGTCTCTGATTAAAAATAAACGCTACAAACTCCGCTATTTTCCCGACTACCGAAAGGACCGCTCCGATTGGGTCTCGCGAGACTTCCTTGCTTTTGTATTGAGCGCCCGGAGGCAGTCCTTCGATAATTCTCGCGATATCATGAAGGCTCGCGAAGCGTTGCTGGGGCTAGACTTAGCCTTGTTGAATTGACTATGGAGAAGGAGATAACGGAAGTAAGGACTGGAGCCGGGGCGTTGTGATGGTGATTTGGGCGAGTCCGTTGAGTTTTAGTCAGACCCCGTGAAGAAAGTGAGCTTCAGTCATCTCCTCCAATCTTACCCGCTTAGGATGGAGACGAAACGGAAAGAAACGCGCAAGTCTTTGAGGATCAAAGTAATCTCCATGGGTAACGCCGAGGTTGGCAAGGTAAAAAGGGTAGGAATAGAAGCAGAGGCGCCTTATTGGTCCGAAGCAGGTGAACGACAAGCTGGCTGACCAATGAGGTCTCTTTGCTTTAATAGGCCGTTGTGACGTTAGAGATCGTTTGTGGAATAGAAGGTTGTGGTTTATTTGGTCCGGAGAGGTAGAGGAGTTGGGTTATTAAGCTGGAGCTTCCAAAATGTTTTGCTATGTATTATTAATTTTTATTTTATTTATAAAATTTATGTGGCCGCCCATATCAAAATCCTCGAGAACATCGTAAAACCAATAAAACATTAAAATTTTTAAAAAACCCACTTAACATTAAATGGATACAACCTGCCAAAGGATCTATGATGATACAGATTATTACGCTACATTTATCCACATGTAAAGTCTGCAAGGTATGTTAGGTGAAGGCAATGGCAACTTCCTTTGACTGGCTTTCTATCTAAATCTTTAACATTTTGGCTGCAAATATCCAGACAGTCGCCAGGAAGCAGCAAAGAAACAAAACAAAATTGTTGGCTACCATCTACTGGTCGTGTAGATGGGGATTCTTGCAACCCAGATAGCAGGTGGTGAATATTGAAAAAAGATTCAACATACTAGAACTCTTGAAGCAGCAAATAGTCCTCAGATAAAATCACTGTGGCTTAATATAAAAATAAAAAATGGTAAACAGCTTCTCATTTAAGAGACTTGGCCAAGAAAATGGTTTTAGTCACTATTTCAATGGGTTAATTATTTAGCCTGAAGGTTAATAGCATAAAAGTAAAATTTATGTGATGCAATGCAACAAGTAACAGCATCCATCAAATCAATAAATTCTAATAAACTAATAAATCTGACATAAACCCCTCTTAAAAGCTGAAACCATATAATCTGGGACTCATAACTGGGTGATTTCGCTGGACTGTCAAGATAGAACATTGTTATTTTTAACTTTATTCTGCTCCTATTCAAGTTACTAGATCTTTATTGTCACAACTTGGCTGTGAGGGTAGTTATTCTAAATTTATATGATGTAAGTAAATGTTATTACTGAGTTGAGAGTTGTCCCCTGTGCTCTTAAATCTGATGTGTGTGCAGTATAGCATCCAGATTCCACTAAAATAAAGATTTCCTTGATCAGAAGATACAACACTGGATACTGTTGAAATTGAAAAATGGGTCCTATATACAGATGTGTACCTAACTTACTGGATACAACACTGGATACTGTTGAAATTGAAAAATGGGTCCTATATACAGATGTGTACCTAACTTACTACCTAAAAGTATAGAGATGGATTTAGATGTACTTCTTAGGTTATACTGGTAGAATTGTCTTTCTCAGTCCAATGCTCTTCAGATGATTTCTACCTTTCCAGAAGGCTGTGAAAACCTGATCCAGGTTACTAATGGAACTTTGATGTGGATGCAGGCATATTTGTTAAGTTTCTAGTAGGATTTTTTTTAGGGAACTTGACTTCATAATTTTTATACAGTGGATTCTTGTTTTGTTCTGTTTTTATCTGTTTGCTGACCAGAGTGTTTACTAAATGAACAGTCATATAAAAATGTTACATAAGTGAAATACATAAATAAAAAAATAATGATTGGACTTCCCTGTCTCAAATGTACCCTGAATACTAGCATAACTTGCAATGCTGCAGTCTCTATTGCACCGACTTTATTTTATATGTAGTTCCTCTATTTTCTAGCAATTTAAAACTAAATTAGAAGCAGGAAGACCTAGGTTCTAGTTTTCTCTCAGGCAGAGAAGGCAGCTGGGTGATTGTGGGCCAGTTACTTCTTCTTACTCCTAATCGTTGTCAGGCTCTGGGACAAGCTGGCTGAAAAACCAACCTTCCATACTGCATCATATACTGATAGCTCCATTATATGAACTGAAGTGAGTGCACAGAAATAATCAGAATTTTCAACAAAGTGGAACAAATTCTAGGAACAATACACACACACATTTTTTATTTTTATTGTAAATGATCAATTTGAATATGCAGGAGATAGTATAAATGTTAATAATAATGATGTAATTCAGCAGAAAGATGTGAGATGGCAGGCTCTGCACTGCACAGTTTCTTAGTATTCATGCACATACATGAATCAGCGCTTCACAAAATTTTTGTAATTGTGATTCAATAAATAATCATTAATGGGGATCACTCTATTAAACAAGTACCCAGCCTAGTTGTTAAGAGCAGGGCAGCCAGCAAATAAAATAGTTATTATAGTTTCACTTGTGTGTCCTCCCAATCCCATTTATTTTAATTATGTGAGTTCATGTGGGAGTTGTCTGTTATGCTAGGGCTGTGCAGAGATCTGGATTTGTAGATGAAAGGGTGATTCAAAGCTACATGATCCTAGGAAGGCACATTTGATTTAAAGAGGTGCCAACAGATGCAGTCTACATGTGTGACTGGAATCCCTTCAGATCCGGGTCACTGACCAGTCATATACTATTCATCTTGATCCTGGATTGTTATAACCTTTCAGAATCTGATACCTTCCAGAGGTTTTGGATTAAAACTCTCATGGGTACAACTGGCAGGGCCAATGATTGGTAATGATAGCAGTCCCAAAGGTTTTTTTTTTCAGAGGCAGGAGCTGAAGAAGCTTCTTGGATGAGAAGCAAAATGTCTTCAAAGAAAACAAAAGTCCAGTGGTCTCTGGAAAAAGCACCTTGGGGCAACCATGACTTGGATGACTGAGAATCTCCTTAGTTAATGATGGCAGTTTAGCAAAGTCTAATTTAAGACATAGTAATTAAATGTTATTTAATTATTAAGTATTTTACTTCACTCTTCAGCTAAAGAATATTCCAATGTACAGTCCTTGACTTACAACAATTCATTTAGCAACCGTTCAAAGTTACATCACTAAAAAAATGACTCAGGACAGTTTTTAACGCAACCATTGCAGCATAGTCATACAGTCAAAATTCAGATGCTTGGCATATTTAGTTGCATAGTTACAGTATCCCAGGGTCGCTCAATTATTTTTGTGACTTTCCAACAAGCAAAATCAATGAGGAAGCCAGATTCACTTAACAACCGTGTTGTTCACTTAACAACTGCAATGATTCACTTACCTGTGACGAGAAAGGTCATAACATGGGGCAAAACTCCCTTACAAACATCTTGCTTAGCAACAGAAATTTTGGAATCAATTGTGGTCATAAGTTGAGGACTCACTGAAGATTACAAAGACCAGTAATATAACCCTTCCCTGCCCGTTTTTACTGTCGGGAAGACATTGTAGGGAGAAGAGCAAACAGTGCAAAAACAAACCCAAACACTCATTCATTATTTATATAGTGACAAGTTGGAAGAGAAATAGTTGCTTATCTCAGGCTTGCTGGCAGAAAAGTCCTGCTTTCCTTCTCTCCTCTCCCCCCCCCCCCCCATTCCTGTAGAATGATGGAATGGCTCCTGCCAGATAAGGGTTGAATGAGAGAAGATCTCTATTTTCCTTCAGTTGCTTTGCCACAGTCTTATTCTTAGATGTCAGCAGAGTAAAAATGATGAATTGCTCAGGGTAGTTAATGAACCAGCACACAATCAAGCACAATCAAGCAGGCCAGATTTGGGCAGACGACCAATTGGCTGTATTTTGTATTTTGAACATACAGGTAGTCCTTGACTTGCGACCACAATTGAGCCCAAAATTTAGATTGCTAAGTAAGAAATTTGTTAAGTGAGTTTTGCCCCATTTTACAGCTTTTCTTGCCACAGTTGTTAAGTGAATCACTGCAGTTGTTAAGTTAGCAATATGGTTGTTAAATGTATCTGGCTTCCCCATTGACTTTCCTTGTAAGAAGGTCAGAACAGGTGAACACATGAATCCAGGATACTGCAACTGTCATAAATACGAATCTGTTGCCAAGCATATGAGTTTTGTTCACATGACTATGGGGATCCTGTAAAGGTTGTAACTGTGACCTTTTTCAGTGCTGTAACTTTGAACGGTCACTGAATGAACTGTTGTAAGTCGATGACTATTCATAACGACTACATAACATTCCAGTTTCCATGTGAAAATGATAAGTCTTATCTACTCCCTAGGTCTTTTTAAGTGCAATTCTAACCTTTCTTTCCTATATGGATATGGATATCAGGATGCATTATATCCTGTGAAAACATCTATGATGTCTCTTTGTAAAAGAAATGAAGTTCCATTCTGTTCTTGCTAAACAATAAGCTGATGGCACTGCCTATAATATGAACAATAAAAACTGAAATATGCAATGTTTTGAGTGGGAAATAAAAATTATATTTATTTAGGAGCCATTAAAATAGACATCTACGGTAGCAGTTTTTATTATATTGCTTTATGCTGACCACCACCTTGAGCTGATAACCGCTCATCAAACCAAATTCCCTGCTCACCTGATCAGTATTATTTACAAATATTTATTTCAGATTCAGATGTGCTCTATTTCTTTAAATGTGGCCACATTTTATTATGTAATTTGTTTTTATTTATTTCATAGTTAATTATTAGTTTTATTAGTTTTATGTATGTAATCTGTTTTGTGTTGACTGGTAGTTGACGGTAATAAAAATGTATTAATACTTAATTACTTAAGTTCAACTTAAACTTGCTGTATCTTTTTTATTTTATGTTTATTGCTGCTATATCTATTTGAATTGTACTGCTACTATATTTACTTAACTGCTAGATATACATAAAACCAGTTTTTTAAAAATATTTTGATTAGAATTAGTTATGAAAAGCAGAGCACAGACTGGGCTGAATAAGTAGCTCATCCCTTTGATAACAAGTTTTTTTTAAAAAACTTTTTAGAGCTGCGTTATCAAGCGATACTGTGAGAAGAGATTTGTGCCCAAATATCTTGCAACAATTGGCATTGATTATGGTGTCACCAAGTAAGTACCTTTCTTTTATATCCCTCACTAGCTACAGACAACAGCTCTTGAAAATATGTGAGCCAAGCTAAAAGGTGTGCATGCAAGAGATGGAAAAATACACTTGATTATTCATCCATGACAATCGTTTGTAGTTTTTCTGCTCTGCTGTTGGTGGAAATAGCAGTTTTGAAGTTGGTGATGATTCAATGCACATCCCATTACATATAATATGAGGCCAGTGAATGTTTCCCTGCAAGTATTTTCATGTATGGCTGGACAATATCACGGTTTACAAAGCAAAAAAAAAAGAAAAGCATTTTCGTGTGGCATGGGGAAATTATTAAAAGTCTGATCAACTCTTTACTGTGATGCTACTGTGTGCTATCTGATTGTTCTTGTATCTCCCCTTGTTAATTAATTAATAATTACATCTTGTCCTAAATTAATCCTGAATCTTTTTCCTTTGTCTTTTAATGACTATACCAATGCTTAACTCTACTAGTGGCACAAATTTCATATTGTGATGCTTATTAATGCTAGCTTAGTAACAGCAAGAAGATATTTTAGAGTGCCCATACTTGCATCTTAGGACTCTTTTCCTTTTAGAGTGCAAATTAGAGACCGAGAAATAAAAGTGAATATCTTTGACATGGCTGGACACTCCTTCTTTTACGAGGTAAGAAAGGTGATGACTTTTCAGCAATGAGGGCTGAACAAATTATGCATAATGATGCTAAAACCCTGTGTGCCAGAGTTCAGTCAGTACACTAAATTATCAGGTCTAAGACCTTTGGGATCACACATTAGGCTCTGGGATTTAAGTCATGATTTATAATTTAGATTTGGTAATCATATTATGCAAACTTGGTCTGGTGACTATTTCTGATTTTACCCAGTCCATGACTTGAAGTAAAGTTTATTTAAAAACCCTTCTCTGGGTTTTTTGTCTCCCTCTTATAATAATTAAGTCTGTCTGCTAGCAGAAAACAAGCCAAGGATGAGTAATTTGTAGTTGTGTTGTTTGGAAGGAGAATGAATGGCTAAACTATAGTTGGTGGTGGTCATAGCATGCAAGTCTACTTTATTTGTTAAAAGAATCACTGAAATACAGTCCCATAATCTGTACATTACATCAAAATTGTATCCAAGATTTTTTTTTACTGAACTCTTATCACCTCTGTGTCCATTGTAGTGATGGAATAATTAGCTGGCTTTTGTCAACTAATGCATGCTAAATGGAAAATGTTTGTATTCTTTCACAACATTATCCAAATAGGTATATTTATATTGGCTTGTTCAGATGTAATGCACATATATTATTTTCTGCAGTTGCATATAAATGGTCAGAAATTTGCCCAATTTAAGCTGATGCACTGCTTATTTATAGTTTGAGTCACTTTTGTAGAGCTGACTCTTGGTCTCTTAAATTCACCTGCATTATTTCTGCCTTAAATTAGGTTCGCAATGAATTTTACAAAGACACTCAGGGTGTAATCCTAGTGTACGATGTTGGGCAAAAGGAATCATTTGATGCCCTTGACTTATGGCTTGCTGAGATGAAACAAGAACTTGGACCACATGGAAACATGGAAAACATTGTTTTTGTGGTTTGTGCCAATAAGGTAAAGACTAGCATAGAAAGCTCATGTACATTAAATGCTTTAAAGGGTTTAGGGTAGATAAAGGAGCATGTAAATAATTAGTCAGGATTGCTCTGAATTTCTCTCATTTTTGTTTCAGATTGATTGTGGCAAGTTGCGCTGTGTGGATGAAAGTGAAGGGCGACTGTGGGCAGAAAGCAGAGGCTTTCTTTATTTTGAAACTTCTGCACAGACTGGAGAAGGAATTAATGAATTGTTCCAGGTAAAATCTACGGTGCAAAACAGGGCAGTCTTCCTGCATCTTTTTTTCCCCTTGAAGTGTGATGATTTGTGCTTTGTAATCTAGACATCCTTGACTGAATTCTTCCTTATGAGAATTTGCTTCCTCTCTAAGATGTTTTTGTAAGGAACTATTTTGTTTGCTTTTGCAAATCTTCATCTTCTTATACAAAATGAAATGCTGTTGATTTTTTTTCTTTAAACATGGTTACCTTGACTTGCTGCAAGTCATGTGAAACATTGTTTGGGGCCATGAATAAAACATGCCAGAAATATTTCCAGTCATGAATACAGACGCTTTTCTGTCATTTTTCAGTGTTCATTCTTAAGACATTATTGGTAAAACATTTTATATTTTCTTGTTCCTTTCTGAAACCAGAAATACCTTTTCTTGACTTGGAGAGAAAATGTCCTAAGGTCTCTCATTTTTCACTGGCAAATTCTCATTTATTCTCTCTGCATATGCAATGTTCTCCCTAGTTTTTCAAGGAATTTTAAATTATCTCCCTTTAGTCTTTGAAATAGAATACAGAGTTCTTTATGTTAAAAAAAAGCAAGAACAAGTAGTGCAAGAGATTGTTTCAATATACAAGAATTAATCTAATGGATGATCTGAAGGCACATGGCACAGTATTCTAATTGAAAATAAATCAAGGAAGCACTTAGTGGAGTAAGCATGCTGTAACTGTATGCTTCTGCACTATTTGAAAATTTTCTGGTTGTAAAATTAAAAAATCTTACTGTCATTTCCTTTCCCAAGATTTCTTGAGATTTCCTTTCTCAAAAGCTCAATAGAATGAGCTTTTAAAGGCAAAGAAAATGATTTGGACTTTGATCTGCTTAATTAAATAAAGTGTCAGTGTTCCATTCAAGTTCTGATAACTCATTCAGCACTCAGACACAATTGGATCCAAGTAGGAATTTATTAAAGAAACCATGTTGGCACATCTGGGAAAAACCTGAATCTGAAGGCCCAGGTTTTTCCACACCCAAAAGAAATTGATGATCCACCTCCAGACCATCATCGAAGGTCACATTCCCCAATCCTCTTCCAAAGCCAACTACTTCTCTCTTCTTGTCACTCCTCTTCCAGGGGCTGGTCAGGATGGCCTTGACACATTTGAAAAGAATTTTGTTTTGACTACTAATGCCTCTAAGTGTATGAGAAAGAATGATTCCCATGTACTACTATGTGGCAGCCACAGAGGCCTCGCAATTATGTCTTTCAAGGCTGACATAAAGATTACTGGGCAATGGGCACATATAAGAACTTTGTAACTTTGTCTTCTTCGTGCTTGCAGACTTTCTACTCGGCTATTGTTGACTTATGTGATAATGGTGGAAAGCGTCCCACAACCGGCACAAGCAACAGTTTCACCAAGGAGCAAGTAGACACCATCCGAAGGATTCGCAACAGCAAGGATAGCTGGGATATGTTGGGTGTCAAACCAGGAGCTACAAGGTAATGAAGGACCCAGCCATTACAGAATAATCTCTGCTGGTGTAGACATGAGCAAGATAAGAGTTGGACTGGAAGGAATGGGATGGGTATGGCGAAGCTCTGAATTTAGAAAATATAAGGTAAAATATCTACTAATTTATGGCAAGTGTTTATGTATAGCATACAGTAGGAGACATTTGGCCAGTATGCATCTTCACAACAACCAGCTATTTACCCTAGCCCTCATTTTTTTCCACCTGACTCCTAATGGAGGTGAACAGTTCCAGTGTCCATTGACCATGTCAGTTAGGCATTGTTCATGATCCAGCCCTTTCTTGTGAACTGAGAATGGAGGGAGTACTGTCTATGTCAAGAAATGCTTTCTGAAACGATGGTTATTCTGTGTCTGGAGTTAAAAGCCTAGAGCAATGCAGGAGACGAAGCTATAATGTACCTTCGAGTTCTGAATATAACTGTAAATTCAGTTTTATTTTTCTGTTTGATTAGAATTCTATTTACTTGGTTAACCGAAATTAATAATAATTGTAATTCTTCTGTTGGTGTCATTCAAATAGTTTTAGTACGTAGGTAAACTTCGGTAGTTGAAAAACTTTCATTTTAAGGATAATCCTTCTATAAATAGACTCCATTACATTGCACTCTTCTATTATCTTTCTCTCTCTTGCTCTGCAGGGATGAAGTAAACAAGGCCTATCGAAAGTTGGCAGTGCTCCTCCACCCAGATAAGTGTATGGCTCCAGGCAGTGAGGACGCCTTCAAGGCTGTGGTCAATGCACGGACTGCCTTGCTCAAAAATATCAAGTAAAACACAAGAAGATGCGGCTTTCACCAGTAGCAAGTGATATGCCTATTCTGAGAGAGGCATCAAGAATTGCCTCCTGTAAAAGACAAAGGAAGCAAGTCACAGAAAATCCCTAAAGGCAATTTTCCTTCACCATTTACTCTCAAAGCTGCTTTCTGTTCTACTACAAATAGGTCAATATAGGAGACTTCTCTGAGGTGGACTTCCAAACCCATCTGAATACCTTAGGAATAGTAACAATGGTAATCCTTTCCTTTCTTTTCCCCTGCAGAAAAGTTGGCCATGGACGGAGATGACTCTAAAATATGTTACTTCTATTTGAATCACTTATTTCAATATTGCACATTATTTTCCTCAAAACCGATGCTGATATTCAGTCTCTAATTAAGCACTTCGTTGTTCCTCTTTTGTCCTACACTGGAAATTACTTTATCCATTCATATTCTTTAAACCACTTCATTACTAAGTGGTTAAAGTATTCCCGCTTTTTCAAATAAAAATGGGAAAAATAATAGCATTATAGTCGGGGTCAAAGCACTAGTAGCCACTGGGAATTGTTGATGGGACAGGCAGTACTTCCTACAAAATGAGTTAGGTGGTAAGTTGATTTGTTCATTATTTGAGTCATGTTGTTCTAGGAGTGTTTGTGTATACTTTGAACCTCCCTGGACCTAGCAAGGAATATAATAAGATGAGGGATTCAATCACACAGAAGCTTAATTTATCTTAATTTACTCTCCCTTCCTCCCCAATTGTAAATTAAATGAGGGAAGAAGGGAAGGGAAAAAGGAAAAGCTAACTGTATGTACTCAAGTATAATTAGAAGGGCCCCTGAATTGAAAGAGACTAGGTGAAACAAACACAGTGCGGCTTGTTGATTTCATGTCTGGTACTAACATATTTATTTATTTATTTGATTTATATGCCACTGCTGTGATGAGCCGTGGGGGCGCAGTAGTTAGAATGCAGTACTGCAGGCACTTCTGCTGACTGCAGGCTATCTGCTGACTGCCCAGCTGCCAGCAATTTGGCAGTTCGAATCTCACCGGGTCAAGGTTGACTCAGCCTTCCATCCTTTCGAGGTGGGTAAAATGAGGACCCAGATTGTTGGGGGCAATATGCTGACACTGTAAACCGCTTAGAGAGGGCTGTAAAGCATTGTGAAGCGGTATATAAGTAAGTGCTATTGCTATTTGTGAGATGATTTCACTTGTTTTCAGGGAAAGGATCTTAAGTTTCTATTAAGCTATTTTCTGAACAGCTTACATACTTGTCATAGAAATAAACCTAAAAGCATACAAATAATTCCCTACCAAAGGATGATACAAGAATTCCATATAAACAACACCATTACTCCAATTATAAAAAGGAACAATGTTCATAGCATATTCATTTAATTTTTTTCTAAAATTAAATGGGCATTAAGTTAGAGGTGGGATGGGGTGGGATGCTATTCCAAAGAAAGAAATGAAGAAAACTCAGCTGTATTGATAAGTGCTTCTTGGAATTTTTGTTGAAAGAATATTCAGGCAAAAGGATAACTATTAAGCAATACTTTAACTCTTTTCTGGAATTGGTGCTGGCCTGTAGGCCATAGAAACAGTTTTCAGCTACCTGGGCTGTATTCTAGGTATGTTATGGAATTTCTCCAAAACTGATCTAATTTAGGATACAAATTATCAAAATTCTTTACCTTTCTAAGAATCACAGCATATTATCTGGCAAAAGAGAAAGAATGCCTTATGAACAAATGGGTGAGTTGCCAAAAACAAAAATCCCTCTTCTTGAATTTAGGAAGAGTATATAGTAGTCCCAAATATTGAAGGTCTTAGACTTCATTAAACTAAAATTTAATGAACTTTTGGAAAACAACTCTTTTATATGTAGTGCATTGAGAAATATGAATGCAATTATGTCTCAGTCATTTAACTGATTTTTCCAATGTAACATAGCAGTTGTGATGTGCAGTCATACATTATCCTCCACCTAGCACCTACTGCTCCTTAGAACATCTCAAAATAGTACAAGAAGTTAAGATGGTGGTGTGCCTTGATCACTCTGTGATTCTGTTTATCCAGTTCACTGTGGAGGACCATAAAGATTGGCAACTGTATTGCATTGTATATTGGAAGGTATGGGAGGGACGCTCCTTTGGGGTGCGTTAAGAGGGCAGCAGTTGTACCTGCAAGTACATATTAATTGAGAAAATCACTATCAGATCACCAAAAGGTTCCAGTTTTGAGAATTTTCCTCCGCATGCCTTCTATGAGTTCTTTGAGCCAAGGAAAGAGACCGTGTTCTCAGGATGGACATGGAGAAGTCCTGCAAGGCTGCCTTATAAGAAAAGTCTCACTTGTATGAAAGCTATGTAGCCTTTTGATCAAAATACAGGAGTAAGACTCTTCACAGCCAAAATAAAAGCATACCCCGGCGTGTATGAATATAAAATACACATTGCTCCTTGTGTTTGTCTATGTGCACTTTAGGCCTTAGTTGTCCGAGCTGATCGGTTTCTGTGCATTTCTTCAATAATTGTTTCCTGTCTTCTAGAAGTGATATTTAGTCTTCTGGTTGCTGTGAGTGTTTTGTAATGTCAAATTCCTTTAAGCTACTGGATATGCTGTATATTCATAAATTGCACTTTTTTGCGATCTGATTTTGTCTATAATGTTTTACATTATTAATGTCCAACTGTGTCTTAAAAAGCAATTCTTGATAAGCTCTTCATTCTTGAAATTCCATGTCTAGTTCTCCACCCTACTGTACCTATAGCTTATCAGAGGCAACAGTTTAGATATATAAGAAGCTGCAGGCTTTTCTGGTAACCTAGGACCCCTCTTTTTCCTGTTTGTAAATACAGGGTTACTTCAAAGAATAGGTATCCTTGGGAATGAGATTTTAAAAACTGACCACTTGTCTTTACAAGATAATTTAATTTCCCTTCCTCATGCACTTGTGCTCTTATGCCAAATGGAAACGGAGTACCCCAGAAGGGCTAAAATAGTACATTATTGTACAATTAGGAATTTGTAAAATTGCTGCTAATGTAATTATATTGCGTTAACTTTATTTTAAAATAGGTGCCATCCTTTACATTAATTTTCAGATTACATAATTTGGTGGATGTGTTTATGTGTGAATAGCTCAAAGCCTTTGAAGAAAACTCACTTTCAAGACAAATACTGTTGGAAGTTATTTATAACATAATTCTTTGTAATCTCTATTAAGGTAGCAAAATGCCATCTTAACTGAAGCAGAGGGCAATATTTATAGACCAGAACATCAAATATTGAAAAGGTAACAGATTGCTCAGGTCCTGTCCTGTCCTGAATATTTGTCTGGACAGTAGCTTGTTGTAATTTGTAGTGGTGGGGCACAATCAGCAAGGCACATGGAAAACAACATTTTGCCGAAGTTGTTGTCCCTTGGCCATGCCTCCTTTAATTGCAGTCTTTATTTAAAACACAAACATTTCTGTGCAAAACATTGCCTCCTAGTGCAGCCTTTGCTTCTGAAAAAAACGGAACTAATGTAACTGAAGGTAGTTACGCTTCAGTTACATAATAGCAAGTTTTTTTTTCCCCAATATATTTTCTGTTGTTCAAGACTCCCAGCCTTTCAGCAGGAGTACGTGAATTTGAATGCACTGCATTATTTGGCAGGTTATCACTTAAATAAAATGCCTGTAGGCATAGATGATCTTTAACAGAAAACGCTGACAAGTTGACTCCTGGTTGCTTTTATTTAAAGGCCTTATGTGTATCAAATCTACAGTGTCAGTTGTTCATTTTTTTTAAATATTTAACTGGGACTCAGACTCTTGCAGACCTTTCTACCTGTTAGAACTATGGCAAATGCCTTAGTTTGGATGAGTGCTAACTTAAACCTGCTTTTACAGTTACTTTATGAACATTATTCTTGAGCTTGGGGTTTCCTTCAAGGAAAACCTGATTTGCCATTTGCATTTTGTAATTAAATCTGTGCTTGGCTGAAAAGTCAACAGCATGGTAGCTCTGCAATTCAGTCTACCATGGCTATTCATTTTCCAGATCTGGGTTTTTTTATTTTTACACCAAATGTCAGGATTGTTCCT
>JANHFL010003719.1:74148-101652 GCA_032468155.1 Oxyrhabdium leporinum | reverse complement strand
TAGTGGGATTTGAACCGCTAGATTGAATCAGCAGAAGTGGCCTGCAGTTCAACACTCTAACCACTGCGCCACCTATAGGTTGAATGAGATAACTTCTAAATTAACACACACACCCTTTTCAACTTTACAATATTGTTTCATGGTTCTATTAAATTGATGTTCCTTTGTTTTGTTATTGTCAAGGGTTTTTTATTTTTATTTTTATTGTTTTAAAAGTCATTTTTACTGGGATTTGGATAATTTTTGAGATATTAGAATATTTCAGATTTCAAATTTCAAAAAACTTCCATCAATGTGTAATATCATTTATGTTCTTGCAATTTACACTTATTGAATGTTGAGAAAAAACATTTATTCCATTCAAAGGGATAAAAAATCTCAAAGGAGGCTGGATAAATATAAATATTTTTTACCTTGCATTTATGATGTTACCAACTCTAAAGCTACTTTCGAACACTACTCTACAATGTGACAAAAAAAACTTACAAAAAGAGGGACAGGTGCTATCTTGCTGGCTTCCATTTCTGAGCTCTCCATCTTTGAAGCTCTCCTTCCAAATCTGTAGGGATTAGCACAAAACACTGATGAGCAATAGAAAATATATTCAGATGAATGTCTTTAAAATCATCCTCCAGACTTTTACACTCAATATGGAAATTAAAGATGAAGAAGGTAATGCCAACAGAGATGGGGAATAGGGATTGCATGCTTGACCCTGCATATTATTTATTTCCACATATATTAAAGTAACAACATAATAAGGCTTTAAGTATTTAGCCTGTCTGCAATACTGGTTGCTAGCCCATGTTCCATACCAATTACTTTCTTTTGTTTTCTGCATTAATTCATCTGAAATGTTAATCTATTGGTGCTGCTGAAAGCAGATATTCCAATCACAAATTGTCCAGAATATAATGTGTAAATCTATCGGTTTCTGAAACAGTAAAATTGTGGCCAGGAAGAAATTCATATTCTTAATGATGATGTTAGATGGTAACCTGCTGCCATTCTCCATGTCTGATACTCAGTAAGTCATCAAATAGTTTTTTTTTAATAGTTACTCATGATTTTTCACACTTTATCCCAAAATATCATGAATTCTAATATTTTTATACTGATATAAAGTTTGGTACAATAGCTGAGGCACTGGGCTAGAAACTGGGAGACCATGAAGATGACCTTGAGCCAATCATTTTCTTTCAGCCCTAGGAAGAAGACAATGGCAAATCACTTCGGAAAACCTTCCCAAGAAAACTACAGGCACTTGTCCTGGCAATTGCCAGTAACCAACTTTGTCTTAAAGCAGGGGTGTCAAACTCGATTTCATTGAGGGCACATCAGGGAAATTTTTGACCTCAGGCTGAGGGGGCATGGCTAGGGTAGGGATGGCCAGCTCGATGTCACTCATTTCGGTGGCACTTGTGGTGGCCAAGTGTTAAAGCAGGACTTCCCTCAAATCCTCCTCCCCCGAACTCCACTTTTGCTGGCAGAGGCACTGTGGGCCAGATTTAAGCATCCCATGGGCCGGATCTGGCCCTTGGTCCTTGAGTTTGACACCCCTGTCTTAAAGGCATCAACCATCCCCAGGCCTGTATATTCCCTCTAAGGGGCTATTTATTGTCCTAATGAAGTAAAAATGGAATATATGTAGTTGTTTGTTCCTCATTGAACTAGCTGCAAATATCTTCTCATTCATGGCAGAATATATATCTCCATTTGAGAGCCTCAGTTAGTATACATGTCAGATACCCTGCTACTAACATAAGTCTGGAACCTATGTCTCTAAGAGCATCTGCATTATTGTTCCAGAAGAAGGGAGGAAGGAGAGATCCTCATTCACTGTGTTCTGTGGTATCTGCAGGAGCTACATCTTTCAGTGCTCTTCATGTGCTCTTCATGTCACCCACCCTGTCACTACCAGCAGTGAGTGTTGAACCAGAATGAAGGTCAAAACAACTAGAAAGAAGAAAAGTATTTGTATTTCTAGTTTACTATTGCTGACCTTGCAGATTTCTGATTCATCTTACAAACACAGCCTGTTAAAAGCTACTGCTGTTTCCCTTTATTTAGCTTTTCTTGTGAGAAGCATGATTTCTTTAGTGGGACTATGAAACTAGCCAAGGACCATTGATTGTCTGATTGTTAAGGGTAGTTCTGTCAACATTTAAAAGTGTTCTTTACATTTTATGTGGCATCCGTTTATCTTAGTGTTGCCTAGAGCCTAGATGCCTAGAGCCATTCTGATTTGACAGAAAGAATCGCTATGAATCTGAAAAGGAATACCGATGTAAGTGTTTGGTTTGAATTGCTCCATCGCAATGTAGGAATGCTACCTTTTATGACACATGAATTTGACAACTCATCGCACTTTATGACTAGGATTGATGGCCCATTACCATCTAGTCTCTTGTAGGGCATTTAGATCTATACAGTATCACCCATGTACCACCCACATTCATTTTCGGTTCTCCGTAGCTCTGTCGTGCAAACCACTTGTGATTCTACATAAGGCAGAAGGATGGATAGGTCAGGCAGCACTTATGATCAGAGGATTTTACTTCTGACTTTTTGAGATTTGAGCCACTATAGAGACTTTCTTTCCACCTTTTAAATCATAAGAGTAGACCAGAGCTCTGAGATGACCCTATCATTAAGCAAACTGGGCCAATTGCCTCTTGTGGCACTTTCTGGAGGACTTCAATGACAACCATTGTGAATAATCTGGCTGTTCCCCACTACAGGGAGTCCTCAGCTTACAACAGTTCATTTAGTGACCATTCAAAGTTACAACAGCATTGAAAAAAAGTGATTCATGATCATTTTTCAGACTTACGACAGTTGCAACATCCCCATGGGCATGTGATCAAAATTCAGAAGCTTGGCAACTGACTCATCTTTATAACAGTCACAGTGTACCAGAATCCCCTCATAAAGAATGATGACTTTTTGATCACCTTTTGTAACCTTCTGATAAGCAAAGACAATGGGGAAGCCAGATTCACTTAACAGCCATGTTACTAATTTAACAACTGCAGTGATTCACTTAACAGCTGAGGCAAGAAAGGTCATAAAATGGGGCAAAACTTACTTAACAATAGAAATTTTGGGCTCAGTCATGGCCATAAGTCAAGGATTACCTGTATAGAAAGAGAGACTTGGCTTTGCCATATGACTTGTCCTCAGTTTCCCTCACTATTTCATCAACAACTATTGTGGAGGTTTATTCCATTGCTAGCGTAGAAGACAAATTCAGGCTCCCTGTACAAAGTGAAACACAGAAGAAATTATATCTTGTTCTTTGTCTCCAAGAGGCAAAGAGGGATGGGTATGATTATCAATAATGAATAATTATATAAAATATTTTACCACCATGAAAGGGGATGGGATCATTTTAATCCCTCATCTCTGTCACCAAAATATACTATGTTAGATTTTAGCATGAATAATGATATATGTACTCTAATGTGTCCTGTGTGTAATGGAATATTATACTATTTTTCCTTAATTTCACTGAACATAGGGTGGGGAGTACTAAATACCTTGGTATTTTTCAATAAGAATAAATATCTACAAATGTTGCATTCATTCCTAATACTTCAATCCCTTCTTTACACTGATTGCATGTCCAAACAAGGCTCATATTTGAAAGGAGCAATATCACATGTGAAGGGATCTAACTGTGAACCCTCTGGAAGATAGAATATACAGAAGTTCAACCTGCTGTCACCATTTCCTTTGCACTTTAATTTTTTTTTTGCTCCACATAGAAATGAATCTGCCAATGTCATAACTGTGACATGTTGCGAACTCTGTAGACCCTCAGTTCCATGCAGCTGTGAAGAAGTTATTTTTGCTGGCAGTATGCCATTGTGTTCACTACTGTGCTATTGACTGGAGGGGGAAGGAATCTATTGTCAGATTTCTGGATTAGAGCTTTTCCTCACCAGTTATGGATTTATTTTGTAGCACATTTAAAAGTGTTTTTTTTCTCTGGCTCTTCACAATCATGTTTTATACAAACCAGCATTACTTCCTATGCATTACTTTTCCATCAGCCACACAAGCCACTGTTGCTGCAGTTTAAAGCATTTTAAGATAGTTATGCCTTTCTATCCCATTTCAAAATCAGCTTTCTTTTCACAGCCTGAAATAATTCATATTAAGCAAAATTGCACTGGCTAAATAGCACTTGGCTAAAATGCTAGGGATCCAAGAGTAGGTTTTTAACTCTTGTCACTGATTTTCTTCTCAATTCTTATTCAAAATCATCAGGGGGTTACAGCTTCTCTTTATAAATGGGATTAAAATATCTTTTCCATTGAATGTTCTTTCCCCTTGGAATTTCATGAATGCTGCCTTTTTATATAAATTCATTCATTTATGAGGGTATCAAGCCAACTGTTAGGTACAACAGAAAAAATCTGCTAAAATTTTCTGGGATACTCAGCTCAGTTGCAAGTATATATTATTCAAAGATTTATTTATTCTCTTTATTGAGAAGTTCCATAAAATGTGTTCCCAAATAAATCCTCAGCATTTACATGATCTAGCTAATTTAGTGAACCTAAGCAAATCTAAATAGTCCAACTTCTCCTAATGTGATGTTTTTTAATAATGGTGTCTGTAACATTTCCATTACGCCATACAGTAGCAATCAAACTATATTTAAAAGACAGCAGTTATTGGAAGCTGATTGAGTTATTGAGATGATGGGAGACCACTGGGAATTTTATGCATGTATCCAAGGAGCCCCATGATGGAAGAATAATATAATAATAAAGTGTGCATTGAATTACAATTTTTTATTATTATACTTTTTTATCCCACTTTTCTCCTTTTTTAAATAAATAACTCAAAGCAATGAACATACCTAACACTCCTTCCTCCTCCTGTTTTCCCCATAAAAACAAGCCTATGAAATGAGTTGGGCTGAGGGAAAGTGACTGGCACAAAGTTACCCAATGGTTTTTCATGCCTAAAGTGGGACTACAACTCAGTTTCCTGATTTCTAGGCCCCCATCATCTTAACAACCACACCAAGCTGGTTCTGAAGTTAATATCATTTAAAACTTAATCACAATCATGTGAGTGGGGGTTATTTTATTTGCAACAGATATTTCAAACTTTGCAACCAACTTCTTTTCATCATGAAAACTTTGTGCATTTTGGTAATTTTTAAAGAATGTAAACTGATAGAGCAGTGTTTTTCAAATTCTGCAGCTGCAAATGTATCGACTTCAAATCCCAGGATTTCTCTAGCATGCATAATATTTTTATGTCCATAGAACTAGGCAAAGAATCTATGGTAGCAATACTACACCACACCAATCTAGCCAAATACACTAAGATTAAGTAAGTTCGAGAATCATGGATCTCATCAACTTCTGCCTCATTATAGCTACATTCAGTTTGATAGACAAATACACCAACAAATCTGAAGAACAACTGTGGGATCATCACTCTCAGGATTCTTATCAGAGGCCAAAATGCAATGTCTATGAACTGTAACAGTCCCATACATACAACCAAAAAGTATGGATCAATACATAAATGACACTGTCATCATATATGACAGGAACAACTAGAGAGGACATGTGAAATCATCAGCATCTTCAAAGGAACAAAATTCACAAGGGAAGATGAGAACAGCAATATACTACCCTTCCTTGATATCCTCATTAGCAACAAGGAAATGGCAACAAATTGGAAAACCAAACACTGAAAAACAACCTACACTGGCCAAGTGCTTCATTACCAAAGTAACAACCCAACCTCCCACAAAAGAAGAGTAGGAAAATTATTCCAATGAGCATAAACTTATTGCAGCAATCCAGAACACCAGAAAAAGGAAACAGACCACTAATGCAACATCTTCAAACAAAATGGATATCCACACAACTTTATTAAAAAAAATGCTGGACCACTCAACCTACTATAGCACAACTAGCACAAGCTATGAAAAGAATAACACTGCCGTACATCGAGAATCTCTGAGAAATAATCTGATTATTACAGCTATATGGTATGTCCATAGCACACAAACCTAGTAAAGTCATCCAAAACATCTTAAATAAACTAAAAATCCAGTAGCTTTTCTACAACATTCAGTGTAAGCATGGTAACAGTAACTATGTAGGACAGACAGGCAGGAGACTAGCAGAGCACTTCTATGAACACTAGCTAGCAGTCAGAAGATATACCGAAAATTTCTTAATTTAACAACACATGGTTTGTTAACAACTGGGAAATTGCAAACATCCTAGACCTAGACCAAAAATGTTAGAGATAATTCCTGCAAGCTTACCATTTAGACAAACCAGCTATCAGTTGACCCATAGAAATAAACCACGCCATTCAAAAGACAATTTAAAAAAAAACTAAGAAAGAAACAAAATGATCAGAACAACCTTCTCCAGCAGCCAGCACTCAGCATAAGGAGGGATTAATATCAGGCAAACAATCAAGCATAAAAGAACTACTAAATAGAAAACCACAGCCCCGCCATAATTGGTAAGGTGAGCTACTATATACTGTATAAATAGGGAATAAGTCCCACACTCACTATCACTGATGATGTTATTTAGTTGGGTAATAGAAGAGCACCAAGGACTCCACGTTTAGCCCTCAGCTACACAGATTTACTTCTGTTAAAAAGAAAATAGTTAATGGTGGGAGAGATGCACTTTTTTTTCTCTTTTCCTTTCTCATGTTTCTTAGGGTAACAATTTGCACAGTAAAACACTGGAAATCTCTTCTTGATTCAGTGTGGGTTTGTTTGTGTGTGTGTGCACGCCTTAAGCAACAACTGTCAATTTCTTGATGCTTTAAAAGTGACTTCTTACATTTTTGTTATATTTTGAACTAAAGTAATTGAGCTTAGTAAACTTTCAGAAGCAAATGTGTTGTGGAAATATTGTGCAACTATCAACCTGTGGTTTTTTGCTGTTATTTTGTTTTTCCTAGTAATTTTCAGCAAGGCCTTTTTTTCCTGTTGTTTTCCCATCTGTTGGGCCCTTCCTCACCTCTTCTTCCCATTTTAGAAACCAAATAATGTTATTTTAATTGGGGGAAATCACTTCTGAAGCACTGTTCATCTCTTCTTTTTCTCAATATCCAGATGCCTTTAATTGCCTTCTGGAATGTTCTCCCTGGTTCCTACCAAAAGTGGTTGTGTCCACAAGTAAGTATAAACCTTACTGAATTAGTTAAACAAGCCATTGTGATTCCATTCACTCAAATTGTTAAACCTAATAGAATTCATATAAACCAAACATAAATCAGATTATACTTTAGGTTAATGTATGATACTGTGCAAGTAAAAGTGTCCTTAAGTAGTCTGCATTTTCATTTATGTTTCTGTGCTTTCTATAGACAATGGCTCCATTAGAAGTAACACAATGTCAATCAAGAAGCATTTTCATTTAATTCTCTTAAGAGTTTTTTCCTTGCCTAACCGAATCTGGTTTGGAATAATCCCATTTTCATCATTTAATACACATATCCTCCAGTCTGCATTTTTCCAACTGTGCTAACGATTAAATTATTGACTTACAATGTAAAGGGAAGGGCTAAATCTTTGTCCTCCACCATGCTGCACTATATGATGTGGCAGGAAGGTTTGTATAACATAAGATGATTAATTTGGTGGATAGCAAATTAAATTTAATTGGCTCTGCCTATAGCAGAAGTGCAAAAATTTACACCTTTGGAAAGGTGAGATGCATTCCCTCAAATCTTGAGGGCAGCCCTCAGAAATTGCTGAATTATTACATAATTGCAATTTTTAAATAGAAAAGGGAAAATTATGAAATGGGTAACTGGAGGATAGGGCAGGATATAAATCTATCAACTTCACTGAATGTGAACTAAAAGTTTATGATATCACATCAAATTTAATTTGTTCTAATTCCTTTCCATTCTTAAAAGCATGCAACTTAATATTTGGATGTAGCCCTCAGCTTAAAAACAATGGTGCACCTTTAACCCACAGTCCCTTTTTGGCTCTGTTTACCGTGTCTCTGCTCACTCTGTTATCCAACGTGGATCAGTTCCTTCCCCAAGGAAAATCTCTTAAAATTAGAACCGTGGATAGGTGGCATTGCACTCTTGTGCCTTAGTGAGAGCACTTCAATGCCTTCACATGAATAATCATAGCTGCTAGACATTGTAACCTAGGCTATGTTACGCATGTCAGACAGTACAGCTGAGCAGATCTTCAGAGATGCTCCGCTCCATTGGAAGTTATGTAAAAAAAAATAAAGTGAGATCACAAAGGGATGTCGCCCTCTACTTTTAAATAGCAAAGCAAAGGAGCTACATCACTTTAGAAAGGAAATGTTCTTTTATATTATTTAATTGCTTTTGTTTAAAAGGTTACCGTGAAGATTAACTAATTTTTCTACTGCTGCTTGGCTGAGCAGGAGAGGAATATATATATATATATATATATATATTGAAATTCATTTGGCCTTGAACCTGCTGGCATTTTGAGACTTTGAAGACCAGGATATTCCTCCAGGCATGGGATCTGGAGGTTAGATAAACCCATCTGTGTGATTTGTCTTAATATGACTTTGTGTTGACTGGGTCAGCTTGTCTTCAGGTGCCATTTTATAGTATTGTTATCGCATTGTTATCTCTACAACTTTTACTCTACTTACCAAGGACCATAGGTGGTTGTGGAATATTGAAAGTACACCAGATAACTGAAGAAAAAAGGGCATTGGAAGAATATCTGAAGGACAGTGAAGAAGATGCACTGAAAACCATGAAGACTTGCTAAGCACTGGAGAGAGCAAAAACTGTTTTACAAAAAATACCAAATGAAGAATAGAAAAAAGGGTGGTGTCAAGGCTACACTCCAGCAAATCAGCACAACTGGACCAAAGAAAGTGAAAGGGGAAGTCTGAGCCAAAACAAAAGTGGATTTAAATAAACGAAATGAATTCAGTATAGCTCATACGGTTGTTCCCATGTAGCAAATATATTTGGTGACAAGGTATCCACAGGGAGGAGGATCAAAAAAGGCAGCAGCAATAGTGGTTGTTTCCTAAATGGTTTAGGGCAGGCATGTGCAACCCACAGCCCATGGACTGCATGTGGCCTTGAAGAGTTAGTAATGCAGCCCTATGAAAATAGAAAAATTGGATGTTTGCTATTTATATATTTATATATTTTATACAAAGCCCAAGATAATTCCTCTTCACTCAATGCAGTCCAGGCAAGCCAAAAAGTTGGACAACCAGTGTTTTAGGGCTTGGAGTTTGATGGGTTGCCTGATTCCTGAGAGCCTGTCTTTACACTGAGTTCATCCAGAGGGCCTCCAGACTCCTGGTCATCTGAAGAAGAGTCTGACAATTTTCAGTTGTCTGCATTTTTGTTTTTCCTCAGGCAAGAGTTTCAGAATGTTCATAGTCTGCTTTACTCGCTAGTCCATGCTTGACTTGTGCTGCTCTGAAGGTGTTCTTGGGCTGATTACAACTTGTAAACTACCTTAGGAATTTAGTTTTTGCTGTTGAAGAGTGATATATAAATTCCAATATGTAGTTTTTAGATCTCATGGTGTTAGAAGCCTCCAAAATTTTCTGTAGTTTTCAGATTTGCTTTTATCCTATTTTCCATGTGCTATTCCGTGTAGTCGTTAACCTCCCGTCCCCCCTATATTCAGATACCATCCATCTAACAGATGGTAATAGTGTTTTGGTTTTCTGGCAGGAGGGATTGCAAAAAGGAATCTTAATCCATAAGGATAGTTTGCTTTTCATTTTAGCACAATGCTTACCTGAGCAGCAACTGTTAATTTGGTGAAATATTGGACCACTAAATCACAACCTCCTACAGAATATTTTTTTTCCTTTTTCCCCACTCCCCATTCCAATCCTTCCTCTGCAGCAAGAAGTTTCCCTTGTTTTGATTTTGACAAGCATGGCATGTACCTCTCTTTCACTGCATGCCTCACTGCTCCCTTATGTGCCAAGTTAGAGCTGAATCTGCCTCCTCAAATGTCCCTGGATAGAAAGGTGGGATATAAATCAAATAGTAGTACATCCCCAACTACTCAAAGTTTTACATCTTCACAGTATTATCGCACTGAAAGACATCTTACAGCACTAGCTAAAATGCTCACTTTGTGAATTGTGGCATTGTTTCCAGATTAAAAGCAGCATTATTCTACAGTGCCAGACAGAGATAACAAAATACGTGTTGCTTCTGTCACCTTCTCATTAAAATTAAAACATTTTATTAGAACAAAAAAATCATATCTGAAGTTTTCAAATCAGGAAGTAGTGTTTCCTATATGCCCGATTTTGGTAACCTAAGCACGGTTACAAAAAAAATAGGCTAAAACATAATACTGCTTCTGTGTAAACTTAAAACTGTATTTTTGTATCTAGTTATAGTTTTTCCTTGTAAAACAGAGTCCTCTATCTCAAGCAGGACAACGCAAGTTCCTCATTTGTACTGGCCAGGAGGCTAGCAATAATAGAAATGTCTCAAAATAACATGGCCCATTTTGAACTTATGTCTGATAACATTAGCAGTACTGAACATGCACAGGGAATAAATAAGCATGGAACTTTACTAAGGCAATTCAATCATATCAGTTTTTAATAGAATTGCAAGGATGAGTCAATTCAGGAAGAAATAGAATCAGGAAAAAAACCCTAAAAAACTCAGCGGGACAAGAAGACTCCTTCAAACATATGCATTTCTATAAATTCAAATTGTTGGAAGTCTTGATAATCATTTTGGTAACTATGTATTTTCTGTATAAGAAGTGTGTACCCATCTATGTACCGAAAACTTTAATGTAATTGGAGCAATTCCAGACAGAAACATCAGAGTATGGCATGTTCTGGAAAAAATAGATTGAGAAACTAAAACTTAACTTACCCTCAATGAATTAGAGGCAAAGGGTTACAGAAGCCTGTCATAATTGCTGCACATGTAATTTTCAACCAGCGCCTGTACTTTAAAGGTACAACAATTATATCTTGCTTTTTTGATGGAAACCTGTGCAAACCTATTTGAGAAATAAAAAACTGAAAGCGCAGCAAATCTGTGGAATTCACCTAATCATGTTTTATACATACAGCTGCGCTTCAGCTCAACAAAACTGAATCTCTGTTGGAATCTCTATGAATATTTGTGTTTACTTCTAAGACACAAGATATCCTCAAATATTTTAATGGGTTCATAAATTTTATAAGCTACAATATACATTTTTAAAATTTTCATATAAATGCAGCACATTAAATACATTTTAAACAGATATCCATTGCTACTGAATTATAGATAATAAAGTAAAATACTTAAAAATTAAGACAAAAACAAATATTATTTCGTGTATTTTAATAGCAAACTTACAGGTACAGCACAGAAGACAGACAACATTAAAAACATGTACTTGCATGTAGGACAACTTAGAAAAGTATAATGAGTGGATGGAATCTATTGTATGATACAGACTTCATATAGTTGCCATCAATAAGAAATTTACCTTTAAAAAAAAACCCCCAAATGCTGGCATTGTCCAGGAAAGTCTGACTGGCATATTTATAATTGTTATAAAGTTGAACTGCTGAAATTTGTTCAATGAAATGGGTTTTTTTACAGCAATAATGCTTTATATGTCCCCACGTTTATATTAAAAATCCACACACAAATGAAAATGAAAAATAACTTGCCAATACCCGATTCTGCCCTCTATTTTTCCATCTGCAACCATAGACTTAGGTACCTTTTAACCCCATGGGAAAAAAAATCTAACGTTCATTACTACCAATAACAGGAAGAAGAGATTTTATTTGTTTTGAGAATGACAAATCCATCTTAGTAGAATTTAAGCACGCTCTCCACGTATGCGGCGTGCTAGTTGGATATCTTTTGGCATGATTGTGACACGTTTGGCGTGGATAGCACAAAGGTTGGTGTCTTCAAACAGGCCAACCAGGTAGGCCTCACTTGCCTCCTATTGAGAAAAGAAAATGGTTTAAATATTTAAAATAAAAAGTACCCAAATTCTCACAAAATACACATGTAAATTTATTTTCAAGCTAAGCAAAAAAAATGGAAAAACATTATTTTGTGTATCTTAACTCCTAATTTTAATCTTGTATCTAAAAGTCTCTTATTGGTTCCACACATGGATTTTCTTGGCTCTTTTATTTATATTGTATTTTCCATGCCCCATTAACATTCTTTAATTGCAACTTTCAAAGTAAATCACAGCTCCATATTGGATCCAATCCACCAATGGGAACAACTAAGGCAATTCATAATTATTTCTGAAAATGCTGTTCTCACTAAAATAATAGACCCAATCTCTAGTTCAATAGAGGTAGAAATGAATGCCATGCTTTCAGTTAGTAGATATTTTTGAATTTTAACAGACATCTCTTTTTTCCCCTTCCTTCAAACTATAACTAAGGTAGTCCTCAACTTATGACAAGAATTTCCGTTGTTAAACAAGACAGTTGTTAAATAAGCCATAACCAATTTTACCACCTTTTTGCAATGGTTGTTAAGTGAATCACTGCTGTTACTAAATGAATCATGCACTCATTAAGCAAATCTGGCTTCCCGCATTGACTTTGCTTGTTGGAAGCTGGTCATGTGATCCTGGGACACAGCAATTATTATAAATACATACCGGATGCCAAGCAGCTCAATTTTGATCATGTGACCATGGGGATGTGATGATGGCTTTTAAATGTGAAGACTGCTTGTAAAAATTTTTTTCCCAATACCACAGTACTATTGCTAAACAAATGGCTCTTTTACAATTGAGGTCAAAATTATGTTGCTAAATGAGAAATTTGTTAAGTGAATTTTGTCCCATTTTATGACTTTTCTTGTCACATTTGTTAAGTGAATCACAGCAGTTGTTAAATTAGTAACACAGTTGTTAACTGAATCTGGCTTCCCCATTGATTTTGCTAGTCAGAAGTTTGTAAAGGGGGATTGTATGACCCCAGGACACTGCAACCGTCATAAATGTGAGTTAGTTGTCAAGCATCCAAATGTAAATTACATGACCATGGGGATGCTGCAGCAGTCGTAAGTGTGAAAATGGTCATAAGTCACTTTTTTCAGTTGTAATTTTGAACGGTCACTAAGCAAACTGTTGTAAGTCAAGGACTACCTGTACCTATACAATATTGATTTGCTATTTTACACAGTGTTGCATGTTGAGTACGGAGGAACTAAGGAGGAACCTGCAAGAGAAGTAGACTGGATTTGGGTACATTCCAAGTGCCTTATCTCAAGAGCTTTCACAATTCATTAATGAAGGATATATGTTCGTATGTAAAATGCATAAAGCAGAAATAGTAATATTTTTAAAGATAAATCCAGTTTAGGTTTCAGTTAAACTGTTACACTGTCTGGTGTTAAACCATGGAATACTTGACATATAGTCATAAATGTTGGATTCTTGACCTCATGATGATTTTGTCTTTAGAAAATCATGCAATGACAAGTAGATAATCAGAAATCTCATTTTCAAAGCAATTCAAATTCCTAAGATTTGAAAACAGCACTTTTAACTTTATATTTTTAAGACACAACTTATTCACAACTGCAAGACAAAATCTCGCATTTCCTCTGTAATGTACAAATTATCTAGCTAAGATTTGACAAGGTCCACCCAGATGAGAATTTCTCTCGAATGGTTTCTATTAGTAGAAAGTTAAGGCAATCACATAGCATACAGTAAGAGTGTACTTTCCACTCTTTTGCAGCTTAAAAGAAACTGGTATTTTCTCTCCATTAATACATAAAAAAGAATGGTCCCTTCTCATGTAGCATAATGTGATTCATATTCCCAAAACATTTGCTATTCTAATTAAAACTACTGGCATCATCACATTTCTTTGGAATACTTGACATATTGTCATAATGTTATTGTTAGAATATGTTTTGAACTCCAATAATCCCTGTTTTAGCTTTTGAGATTCTACTAGGAAGCAGATTACTTTTTTAAAAAACAGTGAGAGTTATCAGCTCACTTACAATTACATAGATCCTTATTTCTGAAGCCCACCAATCATATGAAATTTTGACTGACCATAGAAACAGCTCAACCAATAAGGTGACTGTATGGAAGCAACCAATCACATGCATTCTCACGTACCAAAAGCACAGTATTATCAATGGCTGCACTCTAGAAAAGGATTTGGGTATAATTTCTGTTGGCAAATCTACATCCACCCATATAATACAATTACATAAGTTAGATTTATTTAGAGCCAGATGCAATGCTGTAATTTCTGAAAACAAGGTTTAAAAAAAACCATAGAAAAAATGTGTATTTTCTGTAATATAAACAAGATTAGTAGAGAAAATTGTAGTATCTACTATAACAAAAACACAATTAGTCATTTCTTAGTGTAAACTTTAACACATCTCATCAATACAATCAAAGGATATTTGTGTTTTGGAAGGATAACTTAAAATAAAAAAATTTTTACCTGCAAAGCACCAATAGCTGCGCTCTGGAAACGCAGATCTGTTTTGAAGTCCTGGGCAATTTCACGCACCAGGCGCTGAAATGGAAGTTTGCGGATCAGAAGTTCAGTTGATTTCTGATAACGTCTGATTTCACGAAGAGCTACAGTACCTGGCCTTTGAATAAAAGCAAAGCAAAAATAATTAAGCATTTCCCTTCCAATCTTAAAAAGAAATATACAAAGCTCAATGTATATTCACAGAAACACATGCTGTACGAAACTAATTTACACGAATGAAATAAGCCTGCAAGAAAAACATAAGTAGACTTAAATTAAAAACAGAAGTTGTGAGACTCCAATCGCAATAATTCAGTTGTATTCTGTTTTCTCAAACTCTTATGAAAGTTGTTAAAAAAATTAAGTAACTTTTTACCATGGAGGTTGCTGTAAAATGAGTGACTTCTAAGATACCAACAAGTTATGTCAGTTGCTATTTCTTTTGTTTAAAAATTGTTTAAATATAAAACCTGTAGTATTTACGGTACTTCTTATTCTGGATCAGACACTGCCCTCTAGTGGTACACTGTACAAAAGCTACCATTTGTACAGTTACGGTTGAAGAATTAAACTACTGTAAAGCTAATGCTGTAAATGAAAAACGCCCAATATATTTGAAACAAATAAACCAATTAGATGACCACTATAATTATCAAGCTTTATTATGGAATCCTACAAACCAACGAACTCCTAGGTTAATATTAAAGCTGCATTTTTCCCGATTCTGTTTTAAATTTGATTTAATTAATAAAATAGGCACATTATTACTGGTCATTCCACTGGTTTAGAGACACATTTCGTTCAAAATATTTTATGAGTCGGGTATAAATTTTTTGCATTAAAAAAATAACGACTGAAATAATCTTGACTCGATCCAAGAAACAGATTTTTTTTTTCCTCCTCGAGCAAAAAAAATGCGTTCCGATAAATATTTCCGCGTCGTTACGGGGCGATCACATCGTAATACTTTCTTCCGGTAATTTTTATACCTGTAGCGATGAGGTTTCTTGACCCCGCCGGTAGAGGGCGCACTCTTGCGAGCGGCTTTTGTCGCGAGTTGCTTCCTGGGCGCCTTCCCCCCAGTGGATTTGCGGGCAGTTTGCTTGGTACGAGCCATGTTCCCGCGAACTTCTCTTCCTTATACCTATCGGCAAGAAGTCACCCACGCGATTACCACATTAGAACAAGGCAGCCGCTCGAAAAACATCCGCCGAAAATGCCATTTATTTTTGTTTTTCACGCACAAAAATAGATACGCCTCGGCTGTAAAGAATCCCCCAAAACCTTTAAAACGATTAAAACCGTGCAGATCCACACCTTCGATGCCGATCCAAATAGCGGACTTCTGCAGCCTGCCTGACACTCCGGCTATCGGCTTCCAATGTTTAAAAAAAAAAAAAAAAGCCTTCCCTCCAAGTCCTAAATTGGATGATAAAATGTCGGTGGGAGTTCGCGCTCTAATTGTATTTAAGCGGCAAATCTATCCGCCTAAGATTTCAGCAGAAAGCTCAGCGCTCCAAATGGGAGAGCGATGCAGCGAAGGTGCCTCCAACCTAATAGCAACACCTCGATTCCCCCCCTCCCTCCCCTTGGCGGAGACGCAAAAAGTGTCCCCGATTGCAGAAGACATCGGGGGACGTGCAACTGACGGATAGCTTGAACGGAGGAAAAGAAGGACAAACGTCCGCATTAAAGCAGGGGCGACAAGAAGGGGGAAGCCCGGGCTGACAGCTTTCTTCTGCCGCAAAGAAGCCATCGCTCCCTTCGGTCGGCCGGGCGGGCGAAGGGAATCAAATGGAAGGCGCCCGCGAGCCACAGCTCTGCCACAAAAGGAAAAGCCAAGTCAGAGGTTAGGAGCCAGAAAGCAACGAGCGAACTTTTTTGGGGGGGCTGCCGCCTCTTCGGTGCTGCCTCTGCCTGTGTAAGTGCCAGTCCTACGGCTGCCTCGCTCCCAAGCGCCTCTCGCTGGCAAACTCAGCCCCAACAAAATGGAAACAATCGCCAAACGCAGCCCTACTCCCTTTGCAGGGAGAGAAAGAGACGGGAGGGGGGTGAAAAATAAAATAAAACAGCAGCATCACAATACCTGCTCCAAAAGCCCGCAAACGCTTCAAACTAGGTGGGATCCGGCAGGCTAAGGGGAGAGAGGAAAAGTTTGGACAAACCCCCCCAAATCTCCCCGGGTGCGAAGGCTTTCCTAGGCACATTTCTCCCCCTCCGAATTGCTTTTTATGCAATAGGAAAAAAAATATGGTCGGTGACCAGAGAAAAGAGACAAGATGGTGAAGCTGTGCAACAACTGTGGGGAAGAGGGGAAGGCGAGCAAGGAGAGTTTCCCGGGGTTGGCAACGGGCTTCCGTTTGCAGCCCTTTCCCGGCTCCCATCTAGGGCGGCGATGGGGCGAGGTGGTCGGCGAGGGAGTGGGGAGAAGGATAGTGAAGGTTTGGGGGAGGGCGAGGGCAAAAGAAGGGGGCAACGGCCAAGCAAAGTGGGGCCGGGGGGGTCTAAAGGGAAGGAGCAGCCCGAGCTTCTCCGCCGTACTCGGGAAGGCGGAGAGATAAAGGGACTATCCTGTTCCCCAAACGCGGGTTCTCGCTCCCAGAAGTTTGCGAGGGAAGCCAGGAGACGGTTCGGAGGGGTCCTCGGCCGAGCGGGGATCGGGGGGGGTCCTGTAAAGGAGGCTGAAGACTTACCCCCGTCCGCTTACGCTGAGCGCGGCTGCCGAGCAGGCAAGGAAGGAGGAGGAGGAGGAGCGGGTGCTGAAGCTGCTGCGGGCGACGGCGGATGAGAGCACAATTGAAAGATGGCTGACTCGCGAAGGCCGACTCCGCTGCTTAGCTACGCCCCTCGACCGCCCAGGCAACGCCTCCTCCCCCGGAGACCGCCAATGGCGCACAATGGAGGGAAGGGGAAGCCACGCCCACCCGCTCTCCTTCCCACCCACTCTCGGTTTCCCGCGGCCGCCTCCGTGTGTACAAACACAAAAGACACGCTGCGCGCGCCCCAGGCACAGAGTGAGTAAGTGAGAGAGGAAGAGAGGGATTCCCCTGGCTGTCCTCTCCCTCCGCCTAGCGAGAGCCGGTACAGACGTCGGGAGATCACGCGGTCCGGTTCGATGGCCAACAGCCAAGCCGCGAGCAGCCCCAACTGTCAGGCCAACGGTCACTTATTACTACCGTTAGTACCTGACCGGGGAGGAGTCCACTCCGACACCATCCTCTCGTGTTCCCCGCTGCTGAGTCCCTTTCAGCACTCTACGTGCGGTCCCATTTTAAGAGGCCCCTCGTATCCCAGTACAAGTTTGTGAGGGGGCGGTAACGAATATAAACCCAAGCGAAGGAGCCGTTAAAGATCAAAGACTAATGATAAAACGATCGTTCATCAATGGAGGGGGCAATAAAAAGGTTGTGATAGACATGTTTGCTAAATGTGTCAGACTATTTTTGTTTTTGAAAAGTCTTTGAAATATAGAACAATTAAAAGAAACATTTTAGCGCAGTCACGATATATTTATATGCAGTCTATTGACTAGATTCTTTGTTTCTCTATACTTCTTTAACTTTACCAATTCCCTCTGCGTCCCATTTGTTTTTGCTATTCACATATTTTCAGTATTACTGAGTTGTTAGCTTATTCTCTATGCTCAGTTGTCAGTTATATACTTGACTTTCCTAAACTATGATGGCCACATTGATAGTTGGGCTCAGTTCAGTAACGAATAAGGAAGGCAAGGCAATTGCTCTGCTTGTTTTCTAAAGGCAGCCATGTTGAGATTTGTGAAATTGGAATCCAAACCAGCTCCAGGTTCTGGTGGTGAGAGTGGTTCTGTCTTTTTATTGCTGTTGCACATATTGCCATGCAGCAGCTGGGAAATAGTACTTAGAGGGTAAAGTTTTGAGAAGAAGCAGTTAAAAAAAGATAAATTCCCATAATACACTAAACACTAAACTAATTCCATTTCTTGGTTTAGGTCTAACAGTTTCATTTTCTGATTTCCATAATGGTATGTATATTCATTCCATGAGATGAAATTTGTGAAAGATGTGTTTCAGATGTGGTACAGTGGCATACTTATGTCACTCAATCCTAAAACAGTCTCTGCTCTTTGACTCCAATTGATCAGTCGCTGCAAGAAGTGGAATTAATGAAATATTTCTCACGAGTAATATAACTGAAACCTGTCCTTTTGCAAAGCCATGTGCCAAAATAACCTAGCTGATCAACTGGTAATTTGGAGAAGGAAGATGCTCCCCTTTATCTCATCTTATTCCTATGTACTACAGATGTGTCAGCCAGGCTATTTTTGGACATGGGTGTACTGCTCTTCCAGAAGAGCTCTGTATTCAAAATTAGGCCAACTGATAAGTCCCAGTCACAGAATACTGTTGGGCTCCAACTGGTCATTCAGGTTGAAGGGAAAGAAATCCTGTCTATTCTGCCTTGGGCTCTTTTGTGCATTTCAACTGTAAAGGTTTTGCAAAGAATCTGTGAGAAGGGTATTACTCAAAAGTGATAAATCAGATGGGGTGGATTAAGATTTCAATTACAAGAGGACAACAGAAATTGATATGACACACATACTCCAGATTGAAAAGTAGTGCAAGTATATGTCAATACTGGCAGTGAGTGACTGTAACCAGCAGGACCCAGAAAGAACCCAAAGAATATGCAAGGTGGCCCAGGATTAGGAAAAATGCCCTCATACAATCCCACAAAGTAATATAAGTATGGCCACACAAAATATCTCTCGGACTCTCATCAGAGCATGTTAGCTTTGTTTTTTTTAAACCCACGTCTACCATTCTTTCAAAAATGTGCTAAACTCATATTTAAAAACAGGTATACCTATCCCCATTTATCTAACAAACTCATGTTAACACCTGACTGGGCCTCCAATGACTGGTCAAACATATAGATATTTCTTCAGAAGCCAAGGGTTTTCTCTCTGCTGTAGCTGAAGATGAAATGGTCACAGAAAGAAGATCCCAGTGATCTGAGGGGTGGCAGTGTCCCCATAAAGTCTCAAATGGCTGATGGTGACAGATCCCATCATCCTCAGCATGGTCATAAAATGTATGTTGTGTCCGTGGCAAAAATACATACTGAGAGAAGAGGGATTTCAGAATTTCTTTGTTTATTGATTTTTTTGATACATTTATATGTTGTCCAACTCTTAGTGACCCTGGACAGTTGTTTTTCATAAAAAGCATGCTCAAAGAAATTGTCAGAAAACTAGTGGGATAAATGCAGCACAGTCCTTAAAGTGCTCTTGTAATATAAATTGGATTCCTACTAAGCCTTCCATAGATATTGACTTATAACAGCTTTATGAATAAGATTGCGTAGAATAAAATGTGCTCCTGCATTCATCCTTGTTTATATCTATTTGTCCAATTAATTGCAAAGTTCCATATTCTACTAATAGAGAATTATTATCAACTGAGAAATATGGACTATATGCATTATTTTATACCGATTGAACAAACCTGGTAGTAAAATAATCCTGACTTTGGGGTAATAAATGTGCCATTTAAAAATATATATAATAAAAAATAAACATTGACTTAAGAATACAATATCACAATTTTTATAAGTTACAAGTTATTATTATATCTCAGTTTGAAACTGAACTGAATACAAGTAACCCTTCTTGCAACTCCCCGAATGAGTTAATACATGGTATATGGTTCTGTTTGCCCAAAACAATGTTGGCTATACAGCACAACACCCTTTACTGTATGCATTTATTGGGAGCAAATTCAAACTTTCAAATAAGTTTTAAGAAATCATCTAGGTCATTTAAATTTTAGGAGTCACACTTAAGATTGAAACTGCTATTGGGGCAGATGTCCAAGACTCCAAAACAGCAGACTGAATAATAATGTTTCCAGATACATGAAATAACACATATTAATATGTTATAGGTCTATAATAAAATTCAGAGTCTAAAATTGAACAACTTGGTCCAAAATGAAAGAAAGGTGAAAGTATTAAAAATAACTATCTTTTAATATTCTCATCTGGTAGAGCTTCAGAATATTCATAATATCACACTCTCATTTCTTTGATGGCTCAGATCATTATGACTAACATGACAGTTTGTATTGCTGGAGATGGGCTAACTATATTGAAAAAGTTTTTAAAAGCACAATTTTATCCAAGAAAACAAGCAACTGATTTTTTTCATCTTTAACTTAAGTAACTTGGTCAAGAAAATTAGATCTTAAAAAAGTCAGTTATTAACCTAAGACGTGTCAAGAGACACTTAGAAACATCCTTACTATCAGTAATTTATTATCTTTATAGTCCAGATTTTCTATCTAACTCAGGGGTGTCAAACTCGCGGGCCGCGGGCCGGATACGTCACGCACTGGCCATGCCCACCCCGGTTTAGTGAAGGGGAAAAAAGTTGAGATAGATCACATGACGACAACGTGTCATCACGACTTTGACACCCATGATCAAGCAAGAAGGCATATGCAACAAATTGCCTCTTAAAGTACTCTGGACATATCTGCATCTTGAACTAACTCCAAAACATCTAACACAACCTGGCAATATGGAAGCTAAATGACGAACTGGTACTGATCCGACCTGAATTCTGGCGCAACACCTCCACAAGCAATTTTATTATAAACCAGCCAAAAATCAATGTCAGGAGGTCTCCAAGGGACTTACCTTGTCATTCTCCTGGCCAGATTGGATAAGCTTCTGTATATATGAAAAAAAGATCTGCTAGAGGACACTGAATTAACCATAGTGGCAAGGAAGAAATAAAATTCCTTTGCCACTGTCACCATTAGTAATAGTGTTCTCCTTCCTCCTGAAAGAATTTATACACCACATTTTCAGCCCCATGTTGTATAATAAAAATAAAATACTGTAAAGCAACAGAAGGAATTAAAAAAAAAAAAATTCAAACAGCATGCAAATGTTAATTGCCTGAGAAAATAAACCATATCTCTTCTAGATGTTACAAAAATAAAATGTAGCTTTTCTGAAAAGAAAATTCCAAAGGTGATTCTACTTCAAAGAAGGCTCCATCTTTAGTCATTGGCTACGTAAATAAACACATGGGATTAATCCTTCGTAAATTAATTTCTCCCCTTTATTAGCTTATATTACCTTGGAAGTGACGTATGCATGGAGATTCTTTGTAAATTACCTTTTTTTCCCTCCTGTATTAGTTTGGATTTAAGCCAAATTTCCATATTTTTTTTCAATTTAGCCACAATTTTATGCTTTTATTGTCCCTAGCTTCTCAGCAAACAGCAGATGGAATGGTGCCATAACAGCTTCTCTTCCATAACAAGGAAAAGCTTTTTGGGGGGGTTGTGTGTGTGTGTGTGTGAAGCTTCATCAGGACTGTACTATATTAAAAGAGCTAAACTTATATCTTCCACAAATCACAGTCCCAATCTGGATTAGTCCTTTTGTCCTAAACTACACATTTTCATATAACACCTACTGGTAGATATAGTAAAAGTTATAATACAACATACAGCCTTGTTCTTCAATTACTTCAGCCAGGTTCTAGCTAAAAAGTCTCCTAGAGTATGGATTACAAAGGCCTACAATTTGAACATTGTTTTCTAAAGTTGCATGGTAATACAAATGAAAGCAGGAATTGTTGAAATTCTAAATTAAGTTTAACAACTCTATGGCTCTTAACCTCTGACAATTTGGGGAAACAATTTCTGATATCAAAATTGGCCATCTGATCAACATTCACATCTATTATTTGGAAAATAATTCAAGTAATTGACATAATAATTTCTAAAAAAAAAGCTGCTCTTGCTTGTTGGACTCTAGATGCATCCTGGTATTCTTAAATAAGTACTGTAGTTAGAGACTGAAGAGCAGAGGCTGATGAAACAGATTTATGACTGAATATTTACAAGAACATTTCAGCAATTATTGCTTGCTGCTAAAGTTTCCATCCCTATTGGTTGGGTTCTCACATTGTATTAAGGTATGATTTAGTTAGTCATGATTTGCTGAATAAGACACAATTGAATTGAGGTTACACAACACAAGCCAAAAACCAAGCAATCACATGATTGCTCACCATAAGAAATACATCCCATTATACTTGACTGCCATGATATTCTCAAATGAAGTTCAATTATTGTTACTGAGTCATTCTTTGTTTTTCAGACTGGAGATAACAAATAATGGCTGTATTTTATTTAATGCATTTTTAAAAAAAAACCTCAAATCAATTTTGATTTTTGGCAACTGCCTGGATTAGTCCCTGTATCTTTCTTGGCATTTTTGGGGGTGGGGTGGGGGTGGGGACTGGATTGCCTTTGCTTTCTTATTAAATGTGAGAGAGCGGGAGTGTCTCAAAGTCAGCTGGCTTCATGTCCAAGGTGGGACTAGAAGTCATGGTCTCCTGGTTTCTAGTCTAGTCTCTCAAGTACTATACCAAACTGGCTCTCTAATGCAATTACTGATGTAAAAATGAAAGCCTCTCAAAGTCAGTTGTTTTTGAAGTGGTATATTAGCCTAGGGGAAAATAGTAATAAAATAAACCAAAAACAGCACCTAGGAACACTCTTCCAAGCCCAACCTGGCAAAGCAGTGGAAAAGAATCAATTGACCAGTGATACAGGATGCTGCTAAGGAACTATAGGATCCTAAAGAGAGATATGCTTCCTGTTTAGGTCTCAGTTTAATTCACTTATCAGAGCAAGGAAGAATATTTCAATTCTAGAATCATATATGAAACAGCTTTCAAATGGATATTCATCCCACAGTCACTTAGAACTACTGTAATTGCCATTGTTTGCTTATAGACTAAAAAAAAAAGCAAACATGTTTTTACTATATTTTTTTAGTTAATAAGAAATCCCATCCTCACATAAGAGGACTAGTGACAGATTCAAGCTTCTAAGTGGAAGGCTAGTTTCTTCCTAATGAACAAACCAAAAGGGAGTGACCGCAATAAGTAAAGCACAGTCTTCAGATTCCTAGACTCAGTAGTTAACCTTGATTCCAAGTCAGAATGAATAAAAGGAAATTAATTTGCAAGTCTGAAATGGTGTCAGGGCAGATTTAGCACTCCTGCTTTTCCTCATCATAAGGTTTCAAACAGAATGAGGGATGCTGACTTGGGGTTTTGCTGATCATTTTCCAGATTCCCTGTATAACTTCAAACATACAAGGGGGTTACCTAGTTGATTAGTCAAGACCTACTATGTTGCATATTCAGGACAAAACTGTTGTCCCTCCTTTCTGATGCTGTTATCTACAAGGCTGCCAGCATACAGCATACAAACTCTGCGTTGCAGAAGGGCACTGCATTGGGGTACCAGTTCTGGAATAAAAACATATTCAAAAATTGCATAGCATGGTTACCACCTGGCACAGTTATATAGAAAGGGACATTCAAAAAGGAAGAAATACAGTGTTTGAATATTTGCACATTTGCATATCTGTATATTAGCAGCAGCCCTGTATTTTTACTCAGTGGTTCTCTGCATGTATTTAACTATAGCATCGGACTTGAATCTGTTCAGCTCAGTTTAAACATTTTTTCCATATATTTCTTCATTATTATTATTATTTTTTTACTGGGAAGATACTGAAGTAGGAAGAGAGTCAGATAAAGGTGAAGTCCCAGACCTGTAGAATTGGGCAATAATTCTCTATTCATGTTTTGGAGTTTTAACTGGTAGATGTTTTCTCATTGGCTGGAGTTTTAACTGGTAGATGTGTTCTCATTGGTTGGAGATACACTGAAGGGAAACAATAGCAAAGCCAGGGAAGAAAACCAATCAATGTGCTTTTAATGAATATACTTGTAAATCTGGACAACATGGGCTGGATGGTGCTTTAATCAGCAGCAGGGAAGTATCCTATTCTTTTTTCCCACCAGATGCTGGAGATAGCAAACATTCAAAATTGGTGCTTGAAGACTGGGATGGCTATTAGTAGGTTAAGAAACTGAAGCTTACAACTGATGAAACATAAATGATTTTTAGGTACTAGGTAAGCCAATCTGAACATGGGTGATTAACTTGTTTGGAAGTACTTCTTAAAGATCTTTTTAGGTTCAACTGCTCTTATAACTTGCAGCTGTGGCCCAGAATGAATTTGTGTGGCTGACCTATTACCATACAACCCAGGAACTCTGCATTTAGGTCTATTTATTTGCATGCATGAAAAAGGAATGAATACAAATCTAAAAGCATGATTGATATGATGATGAAAGATGAGAGAATTTGTAAAGATTATGAGAGGTTCTGAATACGGGACAGACAATATATTGGCAGTTTCAATAGTGAAGCTGGAGGAAAAAATACAAACAAGAATGAATGTAAAGTGACTGTGGGGAGACAACTAAAAATCCTGCATGAATAAGTATTAGAAAGCAGACTACTATACCAACAGAATGAGAGAAAAGTAGGTATAAGGGAAAAGGATGCGGAACTACTTGGAAAAGAAGGGGGGAATTATGTTGGAGTGAGCCACAAATGTAAATGATAGTGTTGATGTTCTATCTACATAGAACAGAATGTGTTGAGGTCCTATCAACATTTCTGATAGAAATATGAAAAAGAATCTTGATGGATAAAGACATGACAGTGGCTACAGAAGAAAAAGTGTCACAAGAGAAAATATGGATGAGAATAATCTATGTGTAAGAGGTATAGAGAAGAAAGAATAGAGGCAAAGAATGTAAAGAAAAGAACATGGAATAGTTAAGATAAAATGAGGCAGATAAGATAAAATACAAAACAATTTTGATGGAAATAGAAAATTATTTGGAAGTGGATAAAAACGGCTAAGCAAGGAACTTCTAAAGTTTGGAGTAGATGCAGCACTGAGGATGTTACCTAGTTCAGTAATGAAACATTTGCAACAAACAACCAAGCTCAAAGAGCACCAAGGACTCCACAGTTCAACTGTCAGCTACAAATATTGCCTTCTGATGGAGTTTCCAAAGTAATCAGCATTAAAATAAAAGTGAAGAAATAATATGGGATGAAACCAAAGGGAGAGAATGATGGAAGGAGAGTTTTAGAAACTGATACAGAAACAATAGTAATATGTTGGAGTGGAACTGAATGAACGGTGTGTGTGTGTGTATATATGTATACATACATACATACATACATACATACATACATATATGTATGTATGTATATATGTGTGTGTGTGTGTGTGTATGTTAAAAGTCCCTCCCCACCTCCACCACCACAAAAAGTAGAAAGGAAGTTATAAGTGCTGTACTAGCAAGATTACAGGTTAATGAGAGATGATGTAATCAGAGAAATGTTAAAATAGGATGTGGTTTGCTTATGGAGTGACTGTGCCACTCATTTAACAAAGGTGCAAAAACCATATCCATATCTGACAATGGGAAGAATGCTGTTATTGTTTCCTTACACAAATGGAAAAATAGTAGAAACAAAAGAGTAAATCTTCAGGAGTACTATCCCAAAGGTGCTTTTTCAAGAGGCAGTTGGACTTTCTGGTTTTTCTTTGAAGATTTTTGCTTCTCATCCAAGAAGCTTCCTCAGCTTCTTCTTGGATGAGAAGTGAAATGCCTTCAAAGAAAAACCAGAAAGTCCAGCTGCCTCTTGAAAAAGCACCATTGGGACAACCATGACCTGGATGACTGAGAATCTCCATAGACGTTCAGGAGGTCTAATTTATTAAGCATGCCTGGGAAGGTGTTTGGCAAAATTCTGATCAAATAATCAAAATTTGGGAACTGCTGTGTGGCCTTCTATCAGGCAGGGGCTGTGCCAACCAGAGTTTTGCTCTTTAACAGGTCACTAAGAAACATATGAATGTAAGAAAGTTCATTCTATCTGATGATTTAGGGAAAGTATACAATCAAGTGAATTGGCTTGTATTGTAGAATGTTATTTATGTATGAAAATTGGTTGCTGAATGTGACAAGAACCATTTATGATATATGCATACAATAAGGTTGGGTGATGCCCATTTGATTGTTTATGGATAAATTATAAGGATTATGGATAAGGAACATTTGTGGTATCTTGAAATGTGTGTGTTCTTTTCTATACAGATGTTGCTATTTTGTTGGCTGAGAATCCAAATGATTTTTCAGCAAATATTAGGTAGATTGTTTGATGTGACAAGGAGAATGAATCTGAAAATCAATATATCAAAGATCACTGTTTTACTGTTTGAAAGGAAAAATGGAATGAGTATTTGCATTTTGTAAATGCTGAGAAACTAGAACAAACAAAAGAATCTGTATACTGTACGTTCAAAGAAAATCTACTAGGACTGGAAAACGGATGGAGAAATGTTAAGGCATCACAGATACCTTAAGGTAGTGAGTAAAATGTCTGTTGAAAGGAACGGATGTTTGTCAAGCAAAAATGTCTATGCATAAGAACATATTTTTGTGCAATTTATCATATAGAAGTGAGTCTTGGGTATGTCAGGAGAAACAAAAATTGAATGTAGTGGAAATTAGGTGCTTACAGAATATATGCAGTAAAAGAAGGGGGGCAGGAATAAATGGTTGCTAAATGAATGTGAGTTGAATAGAAAGTGTGTGATCATAGAAAAGAAGCACTTTGTGATAGTTTGATCATATAAGATAAAATTGTAAAATACTATAAATATATGAAAGAAGGTTGGGAGTTAAGAAAAGATCTTGGAATGAAGAGATCCTGGGGAAACAAAGATAAGAAATACCGTTATAGATTTTTTTTGTTTTATGAACAACAGCCACCACCATCTCAAAAACTCTCATATGCCTATTTAAAATCTTCTAATTCCACATCTTCATCTCCTAAAAGATAGTTTATGTGAACAATGTGTAGGACAGACAGGGCCTCCTGAGCAGAGGTGAAATATAGCCGGTTCGCACCAGTTCAGGTGAACCGGTAGGGAAAATTTTGATTGGTTTGGAGAACCGGCAAATATCAGCTCTGGCTGGCCCCACCCCTGCCTGCTCACCGCTCACCCCACTCCCCTGCTCACCCCGCCCCACCCGCCCAATCGCCGC
>JANHFL010003719.1:62704-74048 GCA_032468155.1 Oxyrhabdium leporinum | reverse complement strand
TTCAACAGTGCTGCTTCTCTGTGTCACAGCGCTTTCTGGATGGGACTTGAAGGAAAGCGGCAGCTCACAGCTGCTAAATTGCACAATATGCTCTCCCAGCAAGAGCAGCAGCACCGCAGAGAGAAGCAGCTGCTGCCCTGGAGAGCAAAGATTAAGTAGAGCAGGCCCCAAAAGTCTGGTCAGTCAAGCCTCGCTGTGCGGCCGAAGCCGTACCGCATGGCTAAAGCCATGCGCATGTGCGGAACCCTCATTGCGCACATGCGCAGAAGCCTCAACACATGCATGCGTGGAAGCCTCGTCGCCCTACCTTGCCATGAGTGATGTCGGCTTGGCCATGCCCACTCAGTCACATAACTCCACACATACCCCAAGCCATGCCCACCAAGCCACGCCCATAGAACCGGTGGTGGTAAAGTTTAGATTTCACCACTGCTCCTGAACCAACATGATAGAGGTGACTGATGATATTAAACATCTGGGAGGACTATATGGAATGGCATATGGATGTGGTGGAAGCAAAGGATAATTTGTAAGGTTTGCAAGGTATGATAGTAAAAAGGAATGTGTAGATATGTTTCCTTTTCTTTTCCCTTCTCAGGCCTTTCCCTTCTTTGGTGCAGAACTCTTTCTCTGTATTCTGCACTACTTGCTTAACCCAAAAGGGAATAGTGTGATGGTTTTTTGTGCATCTGTGCAGTTTTGCGTAGCAACAATTATGCTCATGAAAACCTGTTACTCTGGAATTGGACAAGAAGAATTGAATCTTCTTTTGCCTCTCTTTTCTCCCAGTTCATTAGATTTTTGTAATAGGGTTCAGCATTAGCCACCCTTTATGTGCAGAAATCTTATATTTTTGTGCTTATTTGCTAAAACCAGTTAAGGGAAATAAACAGCATCAAGCCATATTAGTTCTCGGTGGATTCATAACTGCAATTTACATGTGCTTACCATTTATAGTAAAACTTATTACCACCTGATAATAAAGACAAAATTGTTCAATAGTATGGTACATGATAATGGTAGCATGTCAATAGTATTGCAAGATACCTGGAGCAGTTAAGATATTCAATAAGATACAAAACAAAAACCTGCAACATTAACATTTTCATTCCTGCTTTTCAGCTGACAAAAGAACCATTATAATAGAATCTGTGTACAGAATGCCTGACCCTTAAAGAAAGAAAAATCTAATGATAAGTTATATTCAGATCACGGCCTTGGCTGATTTCAAAAACAAAGAAGATCTAAGCTGGGCTTGCCCTGACTATAATTTTGATGGGATTGAAGTGTGGAAATTTTACTTATGTATAATTTAAATAAATACATTCTTAGTGACATTATTAATACACTGTGCCAATCCCTAGGCCATGACAATAAATTTTTGTACACATTCCAACTACTCCCTAATAGTTCTTTTTAAATGGCAACAAGAGTCGTGATGTGGTTCATCTAAACTCCTGTACAAACCATATATTCATTTTAATCTCCTCACATAAAACAAGTTCCTTGAGAACTATCTCTGACTTCTAGTGAAACTATTTTGATCTCTTGCCCTGCTGACCAATTACAGACAGCAAAGGTGTGTAAAAGACAGGTTTTATTGTCCCATCCTTTCCCGTATTTCCTTTGATGGTACAATATGGAGTCACAGAGAATGGTTCCATCTGCTGGCTTTGTTTAGATTCTTCCTGTTGTACTAGCTCTACATAGGTGCGCATACACTACAATTATCATATTTTAGCTACGCCACAATCTTGTGAGGTATGTTAGGCTGAAAGAATTAATTTGCTTATAATAAGTTTCCAAAAGATACAATTTTTGAACCTATCGGTAGTTAACCAATATTCCTGACCCAACAGTTATTAGTTATATGCCAAAGACACGTTTTTTTAAAAAAATAATGTCCTTACAGGTTTTTCCTTCTAGATATAGATAGATACTGGATATAGTAGGCTAACTCAGATGGAAGTTTCCAGTCTTACAGGTTTTTGGTCTCAATACATTCTTCTCATTTATTACTGCCCATGTTATGTATACAAATATTCCAGGTGAGCCAATCCTAAATGGATGGGGGTGGAGTTTCAGGACTTGGAAATTACAACTTCTGTATTACAAAGAAGGAGTTTACAAAGTACCTTTCATTACATTTACAAAACAAGGAAACCCACCTGTTTATTTAGTTTTGTTTTTCTTCAGGCTCTCCAGATGATCATCTCAGTCACCACGTCATTAACTCAGCTTTGCAAACTTCAAATGATGTCAAATGGTGTCAAAATATGTTTCAGGAGACATTTTATAAAGCTATGTGATGTTTGCTCTCTCCTTTCCTATGCATTTTGAGATTCAGAGAGTGGTCCACAGATAAGAGAAATGCCCTACAGCTATTTAGCAGCCTTTATGTTCAGTTTTGGGTTGAGAACTTGGCAAGGTTGTCAATTACTTATTTACTAAATGAGGTGAATTAGAATCCAGTCCTTCCTTAGAGAGACTTAGTAATTTAGCACAGAGCCTATTGAATCTAAAATCACATCCAGAGTACTTAATTCTGCAGAAATGAAAGGAGATGGAGACCTAATTTGGCGATTGTTTTCTTTTTTTTAGGTTTATTATGCATATATTGAGTTTGCCTGACTTTCCTACTCTGTGCCAAAGCAGTCCAAAGAAATTAAAATGTCCACCTACCAGAGAAGTAAATTCTTGAACGAAGCACTGCTGGTTAAGCAATGTAGATTTTTAAAAATAATTAATTTTCCAATCTAATCTTATTTGTTACAAGATAAACTACAGCTATAATGGTCTAAGTACAGGAACACAGGGCACTACCACACCACTACTATTTTCACCCAAACTTCTTCATGCAGCACTTGTGTCATTCTCTAAGTGGCCCTTGCTCGATGTCATCATAAACATCATAAATCTTGGGGCTTTTCCCTCTGCTGAGTTAAAGTGCTATGTACCTTCTGTAAGTCAGCAGAACCCATTTTGGTGATAAATCTGCAGCTTCTATTGCTAGTCCCTATCTTGCCTCTATTGCATCTATTCTGACTCCGTGCCAAATGATGCTGTCTGATTTTGTGTATGAAGCGTATGATCAGAAAGCAATTGGTTGTACACTAGCAGTCTATTGTGAGGTTCTGCTAGACCACCAGCACAATACTGTTACAACCAGCTCTTTGGGGAGAAAACAGACAAAGCTGAGGGAGCATGCACAGCCTGAAATGAGCAAGAAACATTTGTCTGATACCATCCACTTCTGCCTTCCTCATTTTGCCTCTGCTGTAATGCTAGGAAGTGTAACTATTTTACATATGCTGTACAGTCATGGGAAGCTTTTACATATGGTGATGTATTAGTTTATAGGCAAAGTTGTATTATTATATTGGTTTATCTAAAAATGGCAAAAGCCCATTGCCTTTATGGACTGGGGCTGAGATGAAGGGATGATACATGGGATAAAACGATGTTGCCAGGGCATACGCTATCATTGTACCATTCTTATGTACAAATGGGAAAAACACATAATCTGTTGGAAAACAGAACAAATTACAATCCAGCTCCATTAAGGTGTGAAATAAATAAGTAAATCTAAAGGCAGTCTTGCAATTGAAGCTTATAGTTTCTTATAAATTGGAACACTTTCCTCATCCCACTTCCAGGTTTTGGTCTCTCCATCATCCCATATCTGCAAGTCACCAGTTTTACATTCCCTTTTCAAATTGGTCAGAAGGACTGATTTTCAGCTTATTCTCACAATTACTGCACAGGTTTTCCTCAGCAAAAACCCTTAACGAAAAAAACCTACATTGGATTGAAGGGCTTTATAAGTGATTACCAGCATCTTAAATAGCAACTGGGAGTCAGTGCATCCCACAGAATAGTGGTGTTATAAAGATATACCTTTATCTGTCTGTGCTGCTATATTGAGGACATTTGCAGTTTCCATGTGGCCTTCAAGGACAGCCCTATGCTGAGGGCATTGCAATAATTCATTTGGGAGGTGACCAATCCATGAGTGACTGAAAGTGGTGCCTCCTTGTGCAGGAAAGGGCTTAATTGGCACACAAGATGAATTTATGCAAATTTATGACTCTGGCTACTATCTGTTCTTTGAATAGGAACTGCAAGGCCTGGAAAACCCTCAAATTCCATACTAATTCTCTCTGGATCATTGCAATTCTGCTGAGAACTAAGGACAGAAAATCCCTGGATCCAGAGGCAAGTTCATCCCTATCCATACCCCCCCTAACGTCCTGGCACTTAGAGAGATTCACTCTTGAATGGCTTGGGATAAATGTGTATAATTGAATATCACCAGTGTACTGATGATGCTTAACTCTGTTCTGACAGATGATCTTATAGGCTTCATATAGATATTAAACAGGAACAGGAAAAGAAAAAAGCCCTGAGGGAAGAGAGAAAAGATCTTGGGCCAAATGTATCTGCACCTACCATATCAATATGCATGGAACTGGCCCTGGGGTAAGGACTAGAACACTGTGTGTCCTAATTCCCTGAGTTGGCCCAGTATTTCAATCAACAGTATTCAAAACTGCTGAGATCAAGGAGAGCTAGTATGGACACATCACACACATCCCATTTTTGCCAGAGATCATCTACATGTGTAATCAATGCCATTTTGATCCAATTCCCAGATCTGACATCCCAATTGGAAGGGTCTAAATTATCCATGTTCTCTAGGGCTCTCTGAAGTTGCAATGTGACCTTCTTCTCATAATCTTCCCTAAGAAAGGAGATTGAGAAAGAACATTTGTTCAACATCAGTAGGACCAGAGATGACTTCTTAAGGAAAGGATAGACCACCTTGTCTCAAGGATAAATTCACCACAGCAAATGCTCACCAGAGCCACATTAGCCAACCAAACCAGCAGTATGCTAATACTCTTTACCTTTAATATTTTCAGAGATTAGAGATTATCAGTATTATAGTGCATTAATAACACTAACATATAAATCTGTGTATTTGGAAACCCAGATAAAAGGAGATGATAGCCCTCCAGATGAACACCCAGAGACTTAAGAATATTTGAAAGAAGAGAACTGAGTTCAGGCTTCATTAATAAGCAGACAAGAGAGAGCATTCACCTATGGGAGAATGTTCATTAATTGAAACAAAAGAAAACAAATTGGTTCCTAGCTAAATCCAGTAGGAATTCTGCTAGGAAGGATAAAATAGTCAAATACTGTTAAGTACATGTAAATTGAGGTGCGAGACCATACAGACCTACTTTAAAGGATCTTCCAAAATTTTTCCAATAGAGGAAATCCCAGCATCACTATGAAACCCAGGTAGGACTAAAGGGTGTATGAGAAGATGATTCTGATAAAAAGTAAGAAAACCCATTATCCCAAGAGGTTCTTTCTTCTTCCATCTCTGTTCAGTTTCTACAAAGCATGGCTTTGTACAAAGCTTGGCTTTCTACAAAGCAAGCCAGAGTCTCTCTTTGTCTGCTCAAGCATTGTGCCTGGACCTAGTGATGAAAGATCCTGTTGATTCTTATATCATCCCTTTTCTACACAGATTCAGGAGATGTATTATTTTCATCTCCTTTATCTTCCAGTTGTCTCTGTTTAAGCAGAGATTTCCCTATTAGGTAGACATTTAGTTATATATTTCTGTTCCTTTCTAAGTCGCTTCGAACCCTATTTTTCATGTCTAAGCATTATGGTTGCAAGTTTTTGAAATGTTTAACTCTGATTGCCAATTCAGTGCCACTTGAATAAGGTTCTTCCACTTCCAGAATGCCTCGATCAATTGTAAATATTGTCTCAGTCTCCTTTTGCTTCATTTTGTTTTCTCTTGCTCCTTTTTGCTTGCCCAGCCTACATCATCAAGTTTCCTTAAAAGGTGGGTTTTCCATTTTGGCAACAAGATGGAGCAGGGCCTATTTACAAAATAAAGCATATACAATTCATGAATATCCACATGAAATCAAATTTCCCCTAATTTTGAAGCAACATAGTTTCATAATATAAAGTTTAATTTATATTTCTGACTTCATGTTTTATACCAATTCTAAAACAAAGCTGCTGAAACATCTGAAACTGCCATTTCAGTTTTAGATTTTGAGCACAGTATCTTTTATATACTATGTGTGTGGATGTACATATACATATACACATGCATGTACACCTGATGGAAAGATTGCACTATATGAAAGTAGAACAGTGGTCCCCAACCTTTATCAATCATTGGGTACATTTTTAATTTTTGAGAGCATATTATAGACATTGTCAAAAAATGGATTGGATGATGTGCTTCTTCAATTATCCTTTTTTCTAACTAGTAAGTTTGTTCCTTACAGTTCCTTCCATCCTCCCAAGATGCTACTCATAAACTCATCTTACCTTTGACTTTTGTTTTCTAGGCAAGAAGGATACTTCCAGACAAAATAGCTGGCTGCAGCAAACCACCATTTTAATTTTTTTAACTATTTCCAGATTAAATGTGAGACTCGGAGGTATTTTGGTACATAGCTATGAATCTTAAGAACAGTGCTTTATTTGAATCATGTCAACTCCTCATTTATTTAGTTTTTAATAAAATATTATAAAATAAAAACAAAAATAAAAAATGTGTCTCATGCCAAGGGATATACTAATATTCCTGAATAACATGAATCCTGAAATCCAAAGTTTCCCCAACCCTCCTTTTTCATATTTCTTCAATACAATAATGTTTCACAGAAAGCAAGCTGGACAGTCAAGGAATCATGCAGGCAAAACATTTCTAAGCACACACAGATACATATAAAAACAAAATGTCTTTAAAAACTCTTCTTCCTTGGGCCAACCATACCCACACTCTACAAAACCCAGACCAAAAACTGCACATCATAACAAGAAAGCCAGCTATGTCAAATGCACCCCTCCAGGATAGAGCATTTGAAGTGTTGAGATCTGACCATTTGATATTGCCATTGTACTTTATATTGCTTCCTGTTTGTTCTGTTTTAATCCTTACTTTTGCTATACTCTACTTAGAACTGTTTGAAGTAGACTGGTGCCAGTAATAAAAGTAACATAAATGTCCCATGCATAAGGTGTTTCTTGCTACCCTATTTTAAAATTCTCAAGATGTTCTGTCATGTCAGATATTTTTTCCTTTTCCAGGGGAGCTAGGGGTCACTTGAAAAAAGTCTTGGACTGCAGTCTCCTAACAATGTGATTTTTGAAGAACACGTACACAGTGGATATGTAGGTTATCATAATATCAATATTTTATGTCAAGACAGTAGCTAACATGATGTGTAGTTTGAATGAGTAAAACATTTCAGGTATTCTCTTAATTGTACCCTTGGGAAAATTAAAATTTTCTGATGATCAGTCTATCATTAAGGGAGTGTTGTAAAGATAAATCAAGTGAGCATTACAAAGCCTGTGCTACAAAACTATCTTATACAATATTCCAAATTTTATTTTATTTACCCGATTAATACAGTATTTAAAATATTCAAAGATATGGCTTAAGTTGTGTGGGAAAAAGGTTTTATAAATGCATCCATTCATGTAATAAATATACTTGAGGTTTGGAAGTAGCGTATGGCAGTATGATGATTGGTCTCCCGACTCAGGAGGATAGCAGGTCTCATCAAGGTCAAGAGGTTGGAGGCAATAACAGGACAAGCACACCAACCTTTAGGTAAACATTTAATGCTGGGGAGTAACCTTACTTTTGTCTTTCACTGTGTTCCTACTTCAGAGATGTTCTATTTATTATTTACGAAAAAACTATCAAATATTATAGCATCTATTTCGTTTTTTAAAAAAAAATCAAAGTTATTTAGAAATGTAACACCTTGACCATCCTGTTGCAACAAAAACATGATGGTGTTTGCAAGACAGCTTTACTCAGTGTTAATAAATCCACTTTGAAACATACATTAATTACACACAGGCTGGGTTCATACAAGAAGGCAGGCTAATATGTAGTTGGCTAATTTGTGGCCCAGTATACTGTCAAACTCCGGGCCCAAGGGCTGGATACATCACACGCTGGCCACACCCATGCCCAGTTTAGTGAGGGAGGTCCTGATATGTCACATGATGCCACCGTAACGATGTGAGTTTGACACTCCTGTTGTAGTCTTAAAACTCTTACGACACAGTGAAGACTTATAGCACAATCCTCCACAAATCTACTCAGAAATAATTCTACTGAATCCAGAGTATTATTCCCAAGTAAAGGATAATGATCCTAAATACACCAGGAAGCAAATCCTGTAAGTTATAAAGGCACTTATTACTCAATATAGTTATGACTCCACTTAGTGTACAACATAAGCTTTCTGTAACTGATGTAGAAGTTGATCTATGAAAGCACTTAACACTAAACCAATATTTATTGTTTTTGGATTCTTGACAATTATACTATCTATTTCTTCTTTACAAACTGATCAGCCATGTATTTATTGGTGGAAAAGAGGTAGATTCAAACCAATGTCGGTAAAAATAGGAGTCTTTATGAATAAGTCTCTCCATATGAAGCTAATCATAATTTAAATCTATCAAAATAAAATAGAATGTCTTAAAAAAAATAATCCTGAGCGTTTTGCATTTGATATTCCTCTTGGTGATAGAAAGAATCCAGTTTATAAACCAGTGCCCTTTAATCTCCTGGTTTCCTTAGATATTCTCTTGCTTTTAGAGGCTTTGTTTAAGTTGGGACAACTGTAGCCTTAAATGCATCAAGCCAGCCTTCCTAGCTGGCTTGATGCATTCATAGTAAAGCGTAGTAAGGAGTGAGATGTAAAAATAGAAGAATTCCTATGGGAAAACATCCCACTACAGCTCAATCTGCCAGCTTCCTCCTATTGTCAGGGAATGTGATTTTTCCCCCCTTTACAGCCTTCGCGGGAGTGCCTCTATTCGAGATTCCCGCAGCCACATCTCTTCAATTTGCAGGCCCCTCATTTCCTCCCCTTGGTTGACCTCTGTAACGAAGCTTTCCAAAGCTCCTGGAACAGTCTTTCCCGACCGCCAGGCAGCCAGTCATTCAGCAGAAAAACCTGCCCCACATTAAGAGCACAGCGAGCCAATGACGTCATCCGAGGGGGTTACTTTCCATATTAGGACAGCGCCCTGGGCGGAGCTTTTCATTCCGTAGTTGCTCCAGCGTTCGGCAGCAGTTTAGCGCAGGCGCTTGGCGGGCTCTGCGGTGCACGTTTATGTCTGCCTCAACAGAGAGAAAAAGCGATCTCTGACAGGCTCGGAGGAAGTAATACAGCCTCCGTTTATCCTTGAATTCCTGTTGAAAAACCGTGGCGCGCACGCTGAATGCAATCGTTAGTTTTCCGATATTCCGCGTTTGCCGGAGATGGAAAAGAACAACTGCTAAAATATTTCAACAGCAATTCTAATCAGAGTATGATTAAAAAAACAAATAAGCCTCTTTCTATCTCAGATCTCTGAAGTTCCACTTCACAGAAAGGGAATGTCTCCATATTGCTGTTGGAAACTTCTTCTGCCTCATTCCTTGAATTATGAATCACTGAGGGGAAAAAGTCTTGTCTCTGACCTACACCAGTGTCGGCCATTCTAGCTCTGCCAGAAACGGGAGCGGCTGCTGGTTCCAGATGCAGAGAGCTGATTGTAAGGGAAGGTATTTAGTACTGCAGGGAAAACAATCCCACGTGAGCTGGAATAAACATGGGGGGGAAAACAACTCCACCGAGCATGGATATAAAAGCTGAACACAGAAAGGATAGTTGCAATCTAGTCTTGCACAAACTCAATTCAAACAGCTTATTTTCACCTAAGGATGTATAGGTAGAGTTAATGTGGTATAGTGATACAGGAGATAATTAACGCTCACAGTTTTAAGCATATCTAATCTCACAAGGGATCTGCACTTGAACTCCTTTTGAAAATTAGACATAGTACATTTATTCCTGAGAAGGTTAAGGGGGAATGTGACACTGCTGCTCAGCTCCTGAAAGAGTTTCAGACACACTGTTCAGTATTATCCAAGAGCAGGATTCTAAATAATAGTTTTGGGTTATAGAAAGGCACATTCTGTTTGAATGATGGGGAAAATTTCCAAGCAGTTGGGTGTTTAGAAACTAGGAAGGGGGTGGTTTTGTTTGGGTTTGTTTGTTTGCTGGCTGTGTACAAGCAGAGGTTGGGCAGCCATCAGGCTTTGATGCTTTAATCTGTACTCCTGCATTGAGTAGTAATTTGGACTTTGTGGCCTAAATGATCTCTTCCAGTCCTACGATTCTGTGATAGAAGTGCTTCCTCCATACTGTACCAAAATATAATTAGACTCATCCAATAACTTTTTCAGACATACACAGCTGAGAAGAACACCTGTAACACTAGAATGAGTTCTAGAAAATGCAGCTGCACTCTCAGAAAACAGAGATTCAAATGTTGACTTCAGAAACTTGAGAATGAAGAATTGAACTATAAGTTGTAACAATGAACCTATGGTTTAGGTACCATACTGTATTTTGAACAGATGATGAGAAGTTAAGAAACACTGGAAAATATTGGAAAAATGGAAAGCCATCAAAAAAGAGGCCAACAAGATAGCAAGACGACCCTTGTTATCATAATATGGTAACCCAGGCAGGAGCTTAGGAGTATTTGAGAAAGTTGTTCTTTGCAAGCAATCCTAGCAAAATTATTTTCATCAGGTGACAGAGGTGAAAGAGAATAAACAATTGAGCAACAATTAACTGTGTCTCAGAGGATAGAAACAAAAAAGTCAAGATATAGGCTACAATCACCTAAGCGTGTCAATAAGAAAGTAATTCCCATTGGCTCCCTACAGGGCTTAGGCCTCCCCCCCAACCTTTATCATCCATTGCGTACTTACCTTTTGAAGATCTCTGGAGCTTTCTTCAGCACTCTGCTGACTATGTTCGGGAAGCAGAACGGAATAATTCATCCATAGACATGGGGTGGCCTCCTGGAAGTGACTGCCATTTCAGAGCAACTGCAAGTAATTGTCGGTAGACAGAAAATGACAGCTGTTTCTGGGAGGCAGCCGTGGAACCAAGGGATGAGCGGCCTGCTCTCCTTCCCCTACATGAAGTCCATGGAACTTCAAAAGGTAAGTGTGCAATGGGTATTGGGGTGAGGACCAAGCCCAAGGCCTGCAGTCATTACAATGTTTGTGATGTTAAAATATAATCTATTCTTATAGAATATATATTATACAGCATATGTAGTAGCATTTAAGTCAAAACTAGCTTATTACCAGAAAGCTATGTAAGGTAGGATCTACTTAAGTTTTGGATGAGAAACCATCCCACTAGGCTCAAGGTTGACTCAGCCTTCCATCCTTCCGAGGTAGGTAAAATGAGGACCCGGATTGTGGGGG
>JANHFL010003719.1:45149-61838 GCA_032468155.1 Oxyrhabdium leporinum | reverse complement strand
ATAAGCTGTAAACCGCCCCGAGTCTTCGGAATGGGGCGGTATATAAATGTAAAAATAAATAAATAAATAAATGTGGAAATCATAGGGTTATAAGCTAGGCTGAAAAATCAGAAAACTTCCTTGAAGAGGACAATAGTAAACCTCTAGTACTGCTGCCAAGAACACTGAACATGACTTGAGAAACTTTTCTTTTATAATTTTATAAGTTTTAGTTGTGTTATTTTGCTGTTTATGACAAATTGTTGGCAGAGGGCTTTCTAACAATCTATTTTCCTTTTCTTACTTGCAATACTGGTCAAAGACTGTAATAATAAAGAAATCAACATTTTCTAAGTTGGCATCATGAATGTATTCTGTCTACACACACACACACACATTAGTCCCAATCAGTCTATTGAAATTGAAGGTTATTAATAGTAATATTAATATTTCTGCTTAATATTACCATTTTAAACTATAACTTTTTTCTTAAAATACTTTGTTATTATTTTCATTTCTCAACTTGTTTTTATACTGGAATGCATATGATTTGATTGGTCATCATCCCATCAAGCCTATTAGGAGTTTTGTAATTCTAGCAATCATGGGGAAATTCCACTTCAAAGGGTCCAATACTAAAAGAGTAAAGGGAAATTAACTGACCTGTCCATCCAGGCTTGCTTTGTCATTTACTCATACAACTCACTCCAGTCCCAAAGGACTATGCACAGCATTTAACAACAGAAGCAAAATGTAAGAAGAATATAACATTAAGAGGGAAGGAGGCTTCCATGTTGCCTTTGTCCTTTTAGTCTTGTATTTTTCTTTCCTGTGAAGCTGGCAGAAAGCAAGAAAAAAAACCAGGGCTAAAAGTCGTGAATTTGGGCAAAAAGCTAGAATGCCTTACTGTGGTATTCATTCTGTTTTAATTTATGGATTGAAATATGGGCCTGTAATCTTTTGGGGGGGGGGGGAGGGGGGAGGAACTAAGGGTTGAGGAAACAAATAGTCCTTGAGCTAAAAGTGAAATTAACTTTATCAGACAGCAACTGATCATTCCTTGTTTTTATTTTCAAATTTCTTCTGAGTGTCTGACTGTATTATTTATAACTAAGATGTAAATTCTTAATGAACCAGTGGTGTTCATTCTGGGAAAGGGATCTAGCCTGTAGCATGTGCCTTCCTGCAGGATCAGGCTATTAAAAAAAAAAAGGGGGGGCACATACCTTTTCCCTAGTAAAGTGGAAGTGATTATTTATTTGAAGTGATTGGTAGAAGTTTATTTAGCCAGTTTTGCTCAGGAGTTGCAGGAAGGGAAAAGCAGGATTGTAGGAAGATTTGGAAATAGGAAATGCAAGATTCCAGGTCATATCCCATCCATCTGCATACTCCATTATAATAACATTATTAAAAAAAACAATTCCCTGTTAAAAAAGTCAACGTTGTATTCAGATATGCCGAACAACCAAGGGGATGAGTCAGAAGCAGGTAACAAACTATTGCTACCAACAAGTACAAGTGAGCTGTTGCAAAGGTTTGGCTGCCTGGAAATGGATAATAGGCTGAAAGGAAGTCAGTGGCTGATGTGGGAAGGAAATCAGGTCCTCCCACCACATAGTCTTCCTGCCTTAAACAGGAGATGATTTAAAATCAGAAATTAGAATAAGTCTAGACAAAGATTTAAAAATGCAACAGGAAATACCAATGTAATCAGGTGAATATTCCTCTCTGATCTTAATCTGATATCTCTTTGATCAAATAAGAAAAAAGGCCTTTCCTCAAAGTGATTACAGTTTTCAATTGACAAATGCCAAAACCACAATTCAGCAGGGTGCCTGACTGCAGAGTGTCACCTCTGAAATGTCAGCTAAGTGCACTCTCGTGGAATTCCTAGAATGTGCTTTTGCACACTTTTGAGGAATAAAGGCAGGTTGTCTATATACTATTAAAACTCTCGTGTTTGTACAATCTTTAACTGGGCGAAATGGAGCAAAACTTTTCCAGCTAAGGTACTTCAAATGGGCAGAATTACAGAATGCTGAGACCCATTACACCTGTGGGAATGAAATTCTGGAAAGTTCTTGCCATTTCAGTCTCAACAATATGCTGCCATGATCACATGATCCTCATTTACAATATTCTCTGATACCTTCCCACAAGTCAATGGGGAAACCTAGGAAGCTTGCAGGGAGAAAGTTAATGGGGATCACATGACTATAGGTGATGGCAAGAGCAGAGTGTTGAATTTGGAATAAGAAATATATCTAAAACGATGACCAAACAGGTTATGGGTTTATAAGTCATCATAGTCCTATATAAAAGGCTTATGGGAGACAACTCGTCACAGCCACCTCCAATAGCTGATTGTATATTGCAGTCTCGGAATAAACTTCACCTCTGATTCAAGTAACTGCCTGCATTCTTTATTTCCAGCTTAGAAATGAACCAGGAAAGATTTCTTTCTAACATTGTGTCATGGCTATCTCAAGACTCAGAAGATGAAGAGGATCCTCAGCGTGAGGAGATTCAGCTGGAAAAGTTGCCTAGCAACCAGGAGAGGCAGCTATTGCTGGGCTCAGAAGACCAAGAGGTGGAGCTAATATTTCCCCCAGTGCAAGGGTCCAGTGAGAGGAGGGCTGAACAAAGGTGCTCAGCAAGACTATTGGCCAAAAAGAACTCTGCCCCATAAAAAGCAACCAATCATATAAGGGGAGCTGTGTGCCTCATAGATCCATTGGTGACAATTCTCTGTTTATCTCGCCATTGTATTCCTCAACTCCTTAGCTGCCTTCTTGTTTGTTCAAACTTTGAGCCATTAGAGTTCTGTTTGAAAACGTTTGAAATAAAGATAAAAGACTTACCTGCATCTGTGGTTTCTATGGACCAGAACAGGACACACTGGAATCAGATTGTGCTACGATATAATTATTGAAGCAGAGTTTACTGAATGCATTGTAATTCAAAAATCTAGTTTCAAGTTCAGAATTCAATCATCTTGAAGTCAAGATGCTTCTGAAAGGATTGAAACTGCATCCAAATATTTTGGTAAGGTTAGGACAATTGATTTGATCTTTCAGAAATTTATCTGAAAGATATATTTTGGGCAATTTATTTTGCACACCTCATAGTATGCTAACCATAGTGATTTAGCTCATGTAATATACTTGGCTGTTAAGAAACAATATGATACAATCAAGGAGTTGCAAGAGGCCATTTTGATTATCAAGTCTAATTCCGCTTACTGCAGGAATCCAAATTAACTTCCCATGTCAGTTTGGATAATCATTATTACCGTAGTATGTCATATGAACCTGCCACCTGTTAAATTCAGTCTTTCCAATTTCTGTATTACATTCATCTAACAATAAACTTCATTGAACTCTTATTTCTGAATAACCCACTTTATTTAGGTTCTCACATCTCTAAGGATGAATACAGTGCTATTAGATGCATGCCCAATTTCTCCCTTCATAAAGATGGTGCTTCTTCAATTTACAAGACAATGAAGAACACTTTTTAAAACGTTAACCCCCAACTTAGAAAATATTTGATAGTCAAACAAGTCCAACTATGTTTAATGGGACTTACTCCCAGATAGGTAAACGTTCAAGGTAAACATTCCTTTTTCATAATTTGAATGTAGATGAGTTTTTTACATCATAGTCTTTGATTTTTTTTGGATTCTGAGTTACATTTCATTAGGATATTATAAATTACACTTAACAAATATACAATATTTTATAGAAGTTTCAAATTCAATCACATTTATCAATGTTCCACCTTTTGCAGCTGTGCTGTGTAAATATTGGAACCATTAAGTATAGAACACTGTGTCAAAAAAACTTGATATTTGTCTCATTAACAATAAAATTCTGCATGCTAAGTAATTGTCTCTTTACCTGGTATATTTCTGCTTAATATTTGTAAAGATAATTCAAAAGCAAAGCAAGAAGGGAGACATCTAAACCTTTCATGTGGTCTTGGTTATAGAGAATAATTGGGATTGGCAATTCTGTTAAGTGCTGCAGTCACTAAGCAAAAAAAATGACTGCACTGTATTATTTTTTTCTATTAAATGAATCACTGCAGTTGTTAATCAAAACATCACATGACTGCAATTTGTGATTTCACTTTTGTGTTCTCCATGAATTTGTCATCCAGTCACTAGGAAAAATGAGTGGCAAACAATTAATAATTTTGCTGTTGGAAGTCGGTTGTGAAGATTGGAAATGGTGATCACATGACAGTGCAATGCTGTGATGGCCACAAGGATAAGCTGCAAAAGTTTTATTTTCCATCATCATTTCAGACAGTCATTAAACAAGACAGTTGGTAAGCAAGGACTATATGCATTTATCCCAAGCAATAGGTTACTAAATGTTACTTAACTTGCTTACAAATTGTTTTTAGGTGTATGAACACAAATGGATGTATGCAGCCCTTCTGACAAACAGCCCGAAAGGTGCTTTTTCAAGAGGCAACTGGACCTTCTGACAGATATTTTTGCTCTTTCCACAGAAGTAATGGAACATAAGGAAATATAATCCATTCTGAAATTCATGTTAGGCAGCGAGTATGATGGCCCCACAGGTGCTTTTTCAAGAGGCAACTGGACTTTCTGTTTTTTCTTTGAAGACCTTTCGCTTCTCATGAGAGTTGCCTCTTAAAAAAGCACCTTTGGGACAACCATGCCTTGGATGACTGAGAATCTCCATAGACATTTAGCCAGTATGATAGTACATCTAATGTTCAGAGCTGCTAGATCATGTTTTGAATCCTGCAAATTCTTGATTTTGACCCTTGGCCTTTTACTGGATCATATATAATTCCTTCCTTGTTTATGCCAGTTCATTGTGATGAATTTTATGAAGTTTCATTTAATTTAATTTAAAGTGGACACAAGTCAACACTAGCCCCATAAATGAAGATGCATTGTGTGTAATTACTACATTTAGGCAGTTATATACTGCAATTACTTTTTCCACATCAAACTTACAGGAAACCAGTTAGTAAAGTTTGTAGATGAAACTCCTTTGTACAATAGTGTTCATTGGCCATTGTATTAATGTACATATATACTTTCATGCATAAGCACACGCTTCTTGGGGCAGTTTTTCAAGAAAAAGTGAAAAGATTTAAATGTTTTAAACTGACAAACCCAAAACTCAATATTTATTTCTTAAATTTATATGCTGCCTCTCATCAATAAGGCAATTCTGGATTGCTTACAAACAGTACAGTAAAAAAATAAACATTGAATCAATTAAAATTATACTTACAGTACTATATAAAAACAAGAACCAGTGAGATGGTGGCATGGGGATGAGATCTTAACCTATCAACCACTTCCACCCTTGGGGCCCTAAACCAACTGGCAAAACCAAGTTTTGATACCATTCTGGAAAATCAGAGTGATGGGAGCAGTTCTCCGTTCTAGTGGTAGAATGTTCCACAGGGCTGCTGCCACAGTTGAAAAGACTCTTCTCCTTGATCCTGCTAGCAGGAATTCCTTGCCCAACAGGATCCACAGCAGACCCTTCTACTTGAGTGAGTAGAGCAGTCTAATCCCATTGGGGTATTATGGGCTTCTCAGATACACCATTTAAGAAAGATTAGTAAAACAATGTCTCCATTAAATGATTCCCCATTTTGGAGATTTCTAAGTGCAGGGAAGGAAAGATGGTAAGATAGTCCACGTGTTTATGTATGATCTTCCCTCACACAACTTCTCATAATAGCTAAGAAGAGGTGAGGACGTTAGCAATTCACTTTTTTTTGGTACAGAGGGGATGAGGTTTAGTTATTGTCAGACCTTATGAGTATGACACTGATTACTTTTGCAAGTTAGTCAGCTGGAAGGAACACAGTTGACTCTTGGCAATCTCTACATGTACTCAGCATTTGAAGACTGGGAGCAATTATTACATCAACTTCAAACAGCTATGGAGGGCTAGTAGTGGTAATGAACTAGAAGTGACATATAAGATGCGAAGAAGGTTTATTTGCTATACTTCAGATATTGCTGGAACAGTGAAGCAGAATGAAGTAATTTAGTAGGATATTGTATTTTGTTACAATCTTAATAACTTTAAACTGTGGATTTCAACTCCCAGAATTCCCCAGTCAGCATGAAGTTTAACAACATGGTCTTACTTAGTAGTCAATAAACTAATATAACATTATCTATAATCTCTCTCTCTCTGCCCTCGCCCATTAATTCTTGTTAAAAGGCAGTTTTGAAGCTTGCAAATGGTGATCATGTGACCACAGGATGCTGCAACAGTCATAAATGTATGGATTAGTTGCAAAGCTGTTTTGCATAATCACCATTTGCGAGCTTCATAACTAGCTTCCAACAAGAATTAATGGGTTCCTCTATATAATAGAAAAAGGTAAGGTAAAGTAGTCCCTATACATTTTACTCTGCTATTCATTGCCAACTATCGGGGAAGTGCTTGTCTCCATTTCAAGGCCACTGAGCCAGCGCTGTCCGAAGACATTTCCATATATATATATATATATTTCATGCTAATAAAATACATCACATGCTAATCCCTAGACAACCTGAAGAACCAGCCCCAGATATTTTATTAAACACCTCAAATAGATAATAGACAGTACTCCTGAGATATATAGGTAGTCCTCAACTTACATTTATTTGTATCACTTAACTTTTTAGCGATTGCTCAAAGTTACAATGACACTGAAAAAAGTGACTAGTCCTTGTACATATGACCTTTGCAGCATCCACTAAGACATATGATCAAAATTTGGGTGCTTGGCAACTAGCAATGGTTGCAGAATCCCAGGGTTAGATGATGATCATTTATGATTTCCCAGTCAGCTTCCAACAAGCAAAATCAATGAGAAGCTGAATTTGCTTAACAATATGAATTATATTTTATATAACAACTGTGGTAGCAATGATTCACTTAACAACTCTGGTAAAAAAAAAATTAAAATCAGGTGTGACTCACTTAAATGCCTTGCTTAGCAACTGAAGTTCTGGTTCCAATTGTGGTCATAAGTCCAGGACTACCTGTACAATTAACTGACAGCTGGAAGCTACAGACATAAAATTGAATTTGGGACATTCTAACGCAGGGCTGTCAAACTCCTGGCCTCTGGGCCAGATGCATCACATGCTGGCCTTGCCCATGCCTGGCTTAGCGAAGGAGAAAAATGTCCCGATACGTCACGTGATGCCACCGTGACGTGAGTTTGACACCCCTGTTCTAAGGCATGTTTCTCAGTTTTTTAAATTTTTTAAAAAATAAATAGTTGGCTGATGACATGTTTATCTTGTTTTGAACCCTATGTTGATTGCCCAGAGTTGCATTTTGTAAACCAGGCAACAATGTAAATAAATAAAATCATGGCTTGAATAATCTGTAGTCATCTAGCTTATCTAGCTAAGGCATAAAATCATGCTTTTTATAAACCACAACTGAGTTTACACATTGTACTAAGTCAAAATCAAACCACTTTACAGTTTTGGATGTCAGCTAAAACTGTCTCCTTTTAAGAATTCAGATTCAAGTAATATCTACTTTACAACTGTTTTCAATAGGCATGCAATATTTAATTATTAAATATCATAAACACCAGTAATATGAACAGCAAGTCGAGATTTTCAGTCTTTGTGTACACTCATAGCATTTATTTTATACATGTTTATTGTTTACTCTTGATTAGATTTGGAAGGATTAATACTAAAATGATGTTTTCAGCATTAGAACTTCAATCTTTCCTATATTTGGCAACTAGACTGGCTGTTTTGAATAAGTGCATCACTGTTTCTTCCTACACAGTACTCAGCAATATAACAAGTCTTCATTATTTTAAGATCAACTTTTAACTGCAGAGAGGGCACCCAGTCACACCTCACTAAAAGTAATCATTAGAAAGTTAATGTTTTTATCTGCATATTGTTCCACTGTCCTGTGAAACCGCACACTATTTGTGCCGTGCTTCATTGTTTTAAAACCCGAATGGCCAGGCTTTACATGCTCGGGATTTGCAACGAGGTAAATTGACGGGATGAAGGAGCCTCATCTTGGCGAGCGCCGCTGTGTAATTCGAGTTGCACACTTTCGTTACTTCTTCGTGCCTTGGCGTTTAAACTGCCTCCAGGAAAGGCGGTTAGTGAACACACGCCAACAACTTCGAGTCAGCAGACCATATGCATGGCCTACGAGACGAATGCAATTATTCCTCCTGTCGCCGTTGCAACTGGCGGAGTGACACGAACAGCCTCATTCGCTATGCTACCGCCTGAAGAGACCGAGAGAAGCTGCTCCCAAGCCGATATTGGCAGAAAATATGGCGTTTGCAAACCAACACAACACAATGAAGTATGTGGGCGAAAGGGCGGTGGTGAGGGAGGCACAGAGAGCTCCACTGCAGGTTTATAAATATCACAACTGCCCTAATTTTCTGCGCCTGAAACCAAGGGAAAAAATTACAAACGTCGCTACGCTGGGTTGCATTTTCAATTCAGCCTAAGCTTGGTCACTTAAGAAGCAAAACGTCAATGACAATATCGGCACCGAGGGACTTTCCCGCCTTCTGGCTCATAAAGCAATGCGAAGAAATTTCCCTGCGTTGTAGAGCAATGGAAGGGGCGACGAGAATATAAACAGAGAAGGTTGATGAGCCGAATCTGCCAGGAAAAACCAGGCGGATAACAGCCTGTTCTGATCTCAGAAGGGCAATAACTTGAAGCGGAACGATGAAGCAAGAAAAGCGGTCGCTCCAGACACTCAGCAGCGCCATTAACACCCCCTCTCCCACTGTTAGCATTCCCAACCCCCACCTTCTTTATTACTCTCCTTTCGGCAGGGGCCAGGGAAAGTCTCTACGCATGCGCACGCAACCCCAACGCTCCCTGTCACGTGGCTTGAGAACCTGGAAAGGAACTCTTCCGTTGGCAACGCTTCTAATGCCCGACTTCCTGTTTACTTCGTAGACGTCACCGGGCTTTTTCCTTTCTTGCGTCTTGCCGGAAAGCAGGGAGTTTGCTTGTGTCGTTACAGGAAAGGAGAAAATGGTGGTGTGGGTGAGGAATCCGTTGTCCTCGGAGCTGCAATGTCTGACGTTGCCGGCTGAAGACTGGTCGGTTGGGGATTTTGTCCGTTCCTGGTGCCACGCGCAGGTAAATAATGACTGTTCATATGAAAGAAGTGGTTGGCGTGGGCTCCCCACTGTACAAGAAGTGTATGTCTGGGTTCTTATAATTGACGTCTTTAGAATAAACAAGTTGGGAGGGGGAGTTTTGTTTCCTCCTTCGCAGGTGAAGCGGATACATACATCACCTTTTCCGAGCCTAGTATTTTTATATTTGTTTAGCAAATGAATATAGATATTCTCGATCCGTGGCCACAGTGATCATTGTTGTTGGGAAACTGCTTTTTATGGACTGTATACATAAGCTCAGACGTTTTCTAGTGGGTTTTTTTGCCCATCTTTTTGTGATTTGTGAAGCATGGCTTTGTGAACAAATGTATGTTCACGGTGTCCTACGTAGGTAAAGAACTAGGTTTTGTACAATAATCTTTCTTTCACTGTTTGGTGGTTTGCCAATGTGCTATTTAAATAACCTGTTTGAAATTAATGCAGTTACTCTTTCCTATATATTAAATAGGTCCTGAGATAAATATTCTAATCTTAGTATAATTCTCTTTTCCTTTTTAAAAAATGATTGTTTTAGGGGCTTCCTCAAGATCACTTCTATGTAAAGTGTAATGGTCGATGTATTAATTCTGAAAGTGTACTACAAGATGGAGCTCTTTACAGCATGGAACCAAGATTATGTGGTGGAAAAGGAGGTTGGTTCACTGCTGCTTTTGCATACTGAATAATATAGTGTGTTTATTTGTTAGATGACTATCTCATCTTTCTTATAAATGACAGATAAAACAACTCCAATGTTTCTACATCAATAATTATGTGAAATAGGCTTGGCTGAAAGATAGTGTCTGACATCAAATTATCCAGTGAAGTTCCATGATTGAGATTGAATTTGTTCATTTTAATTATAATGCACTCGGCCCTGAAAAATATAGTAGTGGATCCACAATTAATGGCTACAGAATTGGAAGCAATCCAGAACCACCAACATATTAATATTGTGATATATTGTACAATACATAAGGGGTGGAAGATAAAATGTATCAATGCAATGAGGGAAAAAGAAAATAAGTTAAAAGGGGAGGGGAAAATATATTAACTGCCCATATTTTTATGATCTTAACAAAAAAGTGTGTAGTTTTAGATAATGTGACAGTAAGAAAACAAGATGACAGTCCTGTACTGGCTATCTTGCCATTATAACTTCCCATTGTTGATTATTTTCTAGTAATTATGCACAGTTCTATAATGTTTAGAATGATTCTTGGAGAGTCAATGTTTCTTACACTTAGATTCCTTTAACTGATCTATTTTAATTACTTCTCAGGTTTTGGATCTATGCTCCGAGCGCTTGGTGCTCAAATTGAGAAGACAACAAACCGAGAGGCTTGCAGAGATCTCAGTGGAAGGAGACTTCGAGATGTTAACCATGAAAAAGCGTGAGACATTTAACTAAGTAGAAACACATGTATTTCGCTGTTACTATTGCATAGATTTATCAAAAATATTTTTATAATGTATCCATCCATAGATATCCATCATGCTATTGTTTGTTGGAGTAAGCAACATTATGCAGATATAAATCAAAGAAATTAAAGCACTGAGATAAGAAATGTAAATGAGATATCTCATTTACACCAATATTATTCACTAATCAGCCTGTCCTTGCAGACTTTAATTCCTTTAAACATACTGATACAATACAGTGCTTCATGCATTATATTTTGTTCTTTCAACCTGTGATATTGGATTTCTTTTTGAGAATCTCAGCTTACTTAATGTAACCATAGCTTTTTCCTTTTCACAATTTTCCCTTTTCTTCAGCCCATTCACTTTTTCCCCCTAATCTTTTCAGTTCTTATTTATTCTATCTCTATGACCAAAGCAGTTTAAAGTACTTCGGTACTGCTCATTCACTTTTGTATTCAATTCACATTTATTCAGCATCTATTCTGTCATGATCCTATCTTACCACATCATTCCCACTACATTCAACTTACTTTTGTGTCTCCTAAGATACTCAGATTTCACTTCCATATAACAAAATGGGCAGAAGCATACTCTTACATATTGCCATTTTTACTTTTTATGACATTCATTGTTCACATACCACATTCTAGACTTTCTATTAGTATTAGCATGTATTAAAAAATCCTCACCTGAGAAATATGTATTATTAATACAAATTTAGTAATATGTATTACTAAAGTATACATATTCATTTATTTGCTGTTTTTACTATTTATGTATAACTTAAGAACCATGTCATATCTTGGATACATGAATTTTCATATCAGTTCTAGTTTTCAATTACCATGGAATTTACCATTTTCTATTTCTATATATTCTTGTCTATTTCAGACTTAGCTATTCATTTTTGTGATTTTTTTTACAATTATCTCTGGTTGTTGTGTCATGAAGATGGTGTTGACTTTTCATGGCCATTTAGATAAAAGTTTCTCTGCGTGTACATTAAACAGTATGTGTCATTTTTGTAATAATCATTCTTTAAATTTTTTTAACCTGCCTTTTTCTGGAAATATTACCATATATATGAGGCATAGGATTTAACTGTGCCACATACATACTTGTGTAGTTAAATAAGATAATACTATAAAGTAAAATAATTATAACAAATCAAATTAAAAATAACAGTGAAATGAATTAAAAAGCATTAATGTGCAGAGCAAGAGAACCCTGCATATTTCTTTTCAGTGCATGGATAAATAACCTGGCACCAAATTATATTCATATTGTCACTTGTCAAGCTTCAGCAGCAAGGACTTTCCAACGATAGATGATCTCACTCATTGTGCTGTACTGTTTGGGGTTCTTTGTTTTAGACTTATAGTTGAATTTGTCCATTGAAAGAGATCCAGTTTGATATGGATCCTTCTTTCTTACAGGATGGCTGAATGGGTGAAACAACAAGCAGAACGGGAAACAGACAAGGAACAAAGGCGTTTAGAAAGACTGAAGCGCAAATTGGCGGAACCGAAGCATTTTTTAACTAACCCAGATTACCAACAGCAGTGCCATGAAATGGCAGAGAGACTTGAAGATTCTGTCTTGAAAGGTAGCGCCGAAGTAGTTTAGACTCTGTCCTGCATTGCACCTTGGGATTGTTGGGCCCTTAAATATTTTAATTAAATGCCCTGTGAATAAGATATCCCTAGACATTGAATATCTTCAGTATTTTTCTCCTTTTGTTTTCAGGCTCTGACCTCTTGTTTTCTCTACCTTTGATTACTTGCCTGTTTCAGTATCATCTGCTTCCGTATAAAGCAATTTGTCCAGTCTGCTATTCTGCATAGATACTGGATTTTAACTGACCTTTGCCATGAAAAGCAGTTGTTAGAAAATTCAGCTTCCCTGAATAATGGAAGACCGTCCACCACTCTCCATCCTTCTATCATGTTTGCATTATGCAGTCAGCTGTGTGGATGATTAGTAATAAATTAAGCAAACATTGAGAAGTGACAGATAAGCTTCATTTGAGGAATGAAGCAAAAAATTAAAAGTTCATATTTTCCTTAAATTCCTGATTTTAATGATTTCATGTTTGTATGTCATTTAACATGCTGAAGGCTGATTGCTTTTTCTATTTTTAGGTATGCAAGCTTCTTCCAGCACAGTGGTTTCCCCAGAAAGCAGTGAGAGTCGAAAAGGGACGGCTGATTCTGGATCCGGACCACCGTCAGAGAAGAAAAGATGTTTATGGTAAGCACCACAGTTTTAAGAAGTATAACTGTGTGATAAAAATGGCAAGAAAAAAAGAGTTGCTTTCTTTAAAGTTGGTGGCTCTCTCCTTAAAAATTCTAAATGGTGATCTACTTGTGGAATGGGATTTTCTTGCTTCCTCTCCTTGCTAGCATATGCTATTGAAATTGAGGCAATAACTACTCTGAAGCTGCCTTCTATAGCTGTTTAGTGCATTATTTTTTTCTGTTGATGTAATGTATTGCAATGAAACTAGAAGCTGGTTGTGTTCAGGAGTATTTTACTGATATATTCATTTTCAATATTGGAATTCTCAATTCAATATTGGAATTATTGGAAAGAGTCTTTGGCATTCTTTTGCCAGGCAGAGTGCTTTATCTTGATCATTTCAAAAACATTTTAAAATTTCATATAACTTAAAACTTTACCACTATTGTACTTAGATGGATTTTTGGTATCAGTATGTCTGCCCCTTACATAATTATGGGGCAGATTTGTTCTTTTATATCACAGATTTTGTTTCATGGTGAAATTATATTTATGTTTTAAAATTAAATGTGACAGGTTAGGTATAGAAGGGTTGGACGATCCTAACAGTTCAGAGAATAATAGCGATGAAGAAGATGAATCTCCTGGGATGTCAAGAAGATGCTCCACATCATCTGGCAGCCATATCAGTGTGACTGACAATTTAAATGAGTTTCCCAGGATTTCAGAGGACTCTGTAAATTGCAGTTCAGGCTCCGATGAGACGTCAGAAGATCGGACAAAGAAAGCTAAAAAAGATCTATTAGAAGATCCAACTTTCAGTAAAATTGTAGCCAATGAGAAACATAAAACAGCACAGATTCTGAAAGAAGAAAAGCATACAAATGCCTCATGTAGTGAAAAAGTTGCAAGTCAGCTTCAACATACAGTAAGTATGGTTGTTTTTGATTAAATATATAATTCTTTTTCTTCCTGAATCCATTAGATATCTTTATAAATAGTCCATTTTGAAAAGTTCATTCCATTCTGGCAGTTCATTATCCATGTCACTTTACAATATTATATCAAAGATAGAGTAGCATTAAAGCCAATTCAAAGCACAAGTAATGCCATTCAAAATTTAAACAATCCCATTTTTTCTTCTTCCCACAGTCTTCTCTTAACAATTAGACAATATTTTGTAGCCACTGAGCATATACATTCCTCACTGGAAGGGTTTTTTCCCAGTCTAAAATGGAAACATAAATGGACTACTTTATCAGTATGAGTATTAACTTAATTATATTTGCTGTTTAGCCCCATATGCAAGAATATTCTAATTCATAAACTTTTAAAAAATAAGGTGTATACAAGGCCCCAAAGCCATCTTGTTGCAGAAGTGGGCATTGCAGAATCACTTAACATTTAATGTAGCTTTTGTTCAAAAGATCACTTTCCTCTTCTGAGATATATATTTAAAATGTTGTATGTTTCTGATTCTTAGGATACTGCAAGAATCAATCTGATGGAATTCAATTCTATTGGGGAACTGGAAGACATAGGACTAGACCAACTAAAGTTTGAACTATTGGCCTTGGGACTAAAATGTGGAGGTACCTTACAGGAAAGAGCAGAACGACTTTTTTCAGTGAGAGGTTTGACTAGAGATCAAATTGATCCTGCTTTGTTTGCTAAGCCTTCGAAAGGAAAGAAAAAATAAAAATGGTAGTATGGTTTGTTTTTATACACCAGGTTTTACAACGTTCTTCTCATTCTGCTGCTTTATATAATGTTATCTTTCAAAAGCCAATACAGTGTAAGTTTGTATACTCTTTAATACTTTAAGAATAATTTTTGTGATAATGTTAAAGTACTTCTATTTTTTTTATTTGTTAGTGTTCAGTAAAAGGCTAGTATATTTTATATTCATGTTTAAGTGACAAACAGAACAGTATACATTTATCAAAATCAAAATATTTTAAGAACATTTTTGCAAGGCTTAAAAATTAATAAATTGTAATTGTGTTTGATAAAAATTAAATAAAATATTTTAATACGGATAATCAGAATCAAACATGGACACTGTTGAATGTATTCCAATCAATAGTTAATTTTGTAACTGCTACAAGAATTCAGATGAACAAGAAAGAGTCATTGCTATAAGTCTGGGCAATTGCCCATCAGACAGCTTCTATAGTAATAACATTCAGACTTTGGAAGCAAACATTGTTCAGGCCTTTTTAAACAGTCAAAACTGGAAAATTCTTTTAATAAACTAAATTGGAATTGTATATATGCTCTTCTTTTTTGTCAAATGTTAATTAGTTTGCTCATAACAAAGACTGGGCACTTTTTGAATTATCCAGGGGTTGATTTGCTCATAATCATATAAATGTAGATTGAATTAGGATAAAAATATATAAACATCTCTCTTCTATTATCTATTCAATAAAAACTGGTACCATATGTAAAAAACCAAAACAATGTGATTAAGGTTTTGAACTAAAACTAGGGATATCCAAGTTCATATCCCTCTTCAACGCTGACTTCAGACCAGTTGTTCACTATAAGCCCAAAGTATCTCACAGGATAATTGTTTGGAGAAAAGTGAAGGAGATAATGCTTTATGTGGTCCATGGGCTCCTAGAAGACAGGAGGGACATAAACACGATTAAATTATATAGAACAGACAAGATAAAGTTTATTGATCTTTTTCTTGCATCCTATTTTCTAATAAAGTCACTTTGGCTTATAGGGGTTCTCAAATAGTTTCCATCCAGGCATAGAACAGCTGCATCCTGAAGAGGATTTTGTGCCTCAAGTCGTCAATTTGTAGTAGCCATATCAACAGTTTTTCTTCATGATAATATGTCCATAGGTGCCTTCTTGCTTTAGTTGGGCACCTGGTATGATCTTTATGCCTTGCGTGATCCCGTTGGGAATATACATTTTTGGCATATACTGAACTCCCAACATTTTTCTCATGAAGGGCAGAATATAAGTTTAATAAATAAATTCCAAGCCATGATCATGCTGTTTGTGCTGCTGCATTCTGGGTCAGTTGAAACTACTGGATGGTCTTCAAACGCAGCCCCATGTAGAAAGCATTGCAGTAGTCTAGGGTGTGAGCAACTGTCTAAAGTCTCCCCCATTTTGGAAAGGGTCATCTGACATACCAGATGGAGTTATACAAAAAAACTTCCTTGCCACAGCTAACACCTCCTTTTGAAGACACCCCCCATCCACCCAGATTGAAGAGGGAAGTACAACCCAATCCTGGATAGAAAGATGGAATATCTCCTTATTTGAAAATTTCAAACACCCACAGCCGCTCATTCTTGGTAAGATTGAGTTGGAAATGATTCCTTCCCATCCAAACCCATACAGCTTCCAGGCACTGGGACAGAACTATTATACCACTTGCGACAAAGGTAGATCTAAAAACAATTAGAAACAGTGGGAAATATTCTTTTTCAGCAGCTTGTGCCTACTTATATGTGCATTTTGATACTTTTACTTTATATACATAAATTCAGTATGCACTTGCATGTCCGGGAAAATCTACTCACAGGAAAAAAATATTGGCAATTGCTTTCCTGGAATGGAAGGTAGGAGTGCCCAGCTGTAGAAAAATTGCCTAATTCAAGGATGTGGTTGCCTGCTGTTCAGATCTTGCAAGCTCTTGCATATTGTCTCAACCTACACAAGTTCTTAAGTTGAGTGAGTAAAGTTATCATCAACATAGGACAGGAGCGGTCACACAGGGCCTGCTGGGGGTACCATCGGCGGCGAAGTGCCGGCTGGTGACCCCCAGAAATAGAGCCTTCTCTGTGGGGGCCCCTACCCTCTGGAACGAACTACCCCCCGCACTTCGGAGGCTCCCGGATTTGAAGA
>JANHFL010003719.1:26088-39144 GCA_032468155.1 Oxyrhabdium leporinum | reverse complement strand
GTCGCAGAGAGTGGTGGCTCTCCTGCTGGACCCAGGGTTTCTTCCCTCTTTACTGAAGACGAAGATGAGGCGGCCAAAATGGCCGCTGTGAAGCTGGGGCAGCCAAAGAAACCAAGATTGTGCTGGAGCAGTGAGAGTGGACTGATTGGAGCTGGGTAAGGTGATTTTTAATTGTGTTTAGGACTTGACCCTAAAAGAAAATCAATCCAAAAAAGAGGCTCTCTGGAATGCTTTTAAGCGGCGATCAAAGAGAGGTAGAGAGAAATGGCACCCTAACAGGAAATAAGTTAAAGCTGTAAAATACAGAAGGATTGGATGTACAAATCTTACTGGCATGACTTTGAACAGGCATTTTAAAATGCTGGATATTTGATTGCTTATGGGATATTCTACTGGTTATTTTGCCTGCATTAATTTGAAATTAATAACTGGCAGAACAGTTTTAAAGTAGATTTTTAATGTTGATTTTCAAGCTGAAGGTGCCATCTACTGGATGAATGGATATATAATATATCATACTCCTAGAATAACAACCTTGAAAAACTCAGATAAGAGAAAATAGCACCTGGAGATCTGCCGTATTACTTACTGTTCTATACTTATCTATTTTATGGTGGCTAGAGGATCAACCTTGAAAACCTTGAAAATACCTAATGGAATGACTCTTGAATACTGAAACTAACTAGCAACTAGCAAAAGAGTGGATTTAAAGAGCTATTTTGAAAATCCCCTGGACTGTATAAATGGAATCTACTGACTAACTGTGGGACATAAAGAACTATGACTATTGTATCTCCTGATGAACAATATTAAGATCAAGTAATTTGTTGGCTTTGGGAATTCAAAAAGAATAGACTCTGGAGCAGATTACTCACAGAATAGTGTATACTATTTGGACTTTTTAAAACAAGGCAAGATGGCCCATCAGGAAGAATCGGAGGCACTTCAGAAAGAAATTATGTTGTTACTCCAAGTTTTTATGATATGATGATGGGGAATTTCTGCGAGATAAAGCACTTACTACATGATGTAACTGGAAAGACTGAAAATCTGCAGCAAGGAACAATGAATCAAGATAATGAAATCCAGGAAACAAGGGGGATAACTGGAAGCTTAGAATATGAGATAGAACAGACTATGCAACAAATAGAAGGAAAAAAGAAAGAGGAGATTATAAAGTTGGGTGAAACAAAGTTGGGAGAATATATAATAGGAGACAGAAAAATAGAATTGAATAAATTGAAAGATACTTTTGGAAAAAAGACAGAGGATTTGGCAGACTCAGGGGTGGAGTGGCAGCAGAAAATAGTGGAGATGGAAATAATGGTTGGGTTGAAAATGAAAGATATAGATAAAGACCCAAGGGAGGAGTATGGGAGGCAAGTTAAAAAGAGAAGTGAAACTTCCAAGAGGATGAGAGATGATGGATAGCAAGGATTTTTCTTTAAAAACAAGATTGGCTGTACTAAAAAATTAGAAATAGGGGGAATATTGTTATACATATTTTTATATAATACTTTCAAAGTGAAGATTAGAGGTTAAGTTCAGATTTTGAAAAAGGATGTTATCAGGTATGCTCAAAAAATAATGTTATTACTGTTAGAATGATGTAACAAATATTGAAAAAATGAAAAAATGAAGGATTAAGTGTTGATACAGATATGTAATTTAAAGTAAGTTTGATTAATGTAGTAATTTCCATTTGTATTAATATTATTTTTGTATTAAAATGAATGATACTCAGCCACCACACTGTCTACATTGATGTATGTTTTAAAAATTAAAAAAACCTTACAAAAAAAGAGAGAGAGAGAGAGTGTGACTGAATTCAAAACAACTGGTTGAGTGGGCAGTTGGTGAACATTAACCTCCAGAGATTTACTGCCGCTATAGTGGCTGGATTGCCATATTTTCCCAAGTCATAGAGGTAATTTGCTAGGTTTCAAGGCAGCTTTCCGATTAGAAGACCACAACTTAGGGCCTAGTGCATTATCTGAATGAAGTCAATTGTGACTTATTCAAGAAACTATGGTTAACAAACTTAATTTGTCAACCTGGCCAATATGGATTAGATTTCTCCAATTGTCTACTCTCCAGTTGGTACTATGCTGTAAATTTTGGGAGTAGTAACCCTGACACATTTCCATCACTCCTTCCTATGTATAGAAGGAACTATTCTGACCATATGGATTAACATTCAAGGGAACTGAGGCTGGAGAACATCAAATTGAAGTCAAGCATACTGTGAACGTGGAAGCTTTATCATCTTGTTCATTATTTGTCATACTCAGCTGTATTCAGGCAGTCATACTAAAAGTATGGTAGGTTATGAATCAGTTCCAAACAGGAGTTTAATAGTGTCCTTCTCAGTCCCAATTTTTGAAGTCTTATAAACATTATCTACTTTTCACTAAAAGGAAAACCATCCCTCATAATTATCTTAAGTTCAGTCATAAAATGAACAGCAATCCAGCAAATGCTCAGTTCCATTTTCACTGTAACCAAATGTTGCAACCTAATATTTCAGATAGGTGAGGGAATATATCTCTACTCCAGCTTTTAAAAATAAATATCGGAACTTCAGGGTTACACAAATTAATTTTTGAGGCAAACTGAAAATGCAGTTGAATTTTAGACATATAAATAAAGCAAGACAGTTCCCAAATTCATCATGTCCCTTCACTTCGATTGTGATAATTCATGTTGGCTTTAAAGGATAAGAGCACTCAATACTACTCATAGACTATTCAAATATAAGCTACCTCTTTCTCCCACTTCTTCCCATTTCCTCCAAAGTCTAGCTGTCTTGACTGATGAAAAGATTTTGAAATTGTAAATCTTCTATTATCATAATAAAGGGATTGTTTCAGTATGGATTTTTTGTCTGATGATCAGCGTAGTTACATGTTTTTGTATTTTTGCTTACTGTTACTCTGGGTATGCTGCCCAGAGTTATACTTGAGTTGAATGGCATAGAAATGCTTTAAATAAGCATACAAAGCTGTTGTTCTTGAGACACTTTCATGTGACTCTGTTTACTCCCCGAGTTGCTTTTCTGCTAGAACTTGCTATAATTTACTTTTTATATTAAAGTAAATATAATTACTTTATTATTAAATGATACATTCTTTAGATGCTTATGAAGATAGAAATAAAAAGCCCCATTGTGTTGATATTATATTTTATTTTATATCATCTCACATGTGCACAAATTAAGAAAAAAATCATCAAGCATAATTTGTATATTAAAAATAATACTACCATCAAAAACATGCTTAAGCAAATTTTTTTTCACACAAGTTTCACTTATAGGATTTATGGTTCTATGTTTAATTATTAAGCAACCGGGCTGTACACAGTCCAACAATAATTCAGAAATACGCAAGATCTCAAGAGAGCATAGCTCTGGTATTCATTAAAGTAGCACAGCTGTTTCAACCTTCTGTGCAAGCCTTAAAAAAGGCACAGCTGTAATGAGTTGTCTCTTAAAATCACCTGCACCTTTATTTTCAGTCGGGGGAAAAAGGTTGGGCTGCTTTAATGAGCAGCAGAGAGGCAGTGTGCTTATGCAAAATTGGAGACATTTTTCTTTTTAAAAAGAAATATGCTTTGCCGAGATAATATACATACATGAATTCTGCATTATTTACAGATAAGTGCTTGTTATTATAGTTACTGATCATGAATCAGATAGAAAATTCAGGTACCTGTTCAATTGTGATTTGTAGTTAATTATATCTCATACCGAGCATACAGTATACAGTATCTTCGTCCTTACTTAGCCTTCGTTGAATAGTGTTGTCTCATTGACTACAGTCAGAAAGATGTAAGCAAAGATTTAACTCTTCCTGTAAAATCAGTTGGACTTTAAATACTAGATGCCATAACTATTGAGGCCTGTCTATGACAATTACTTATTTAATTAAAGAAATTTATATGGATATACAATAAAAATATAAAACAAAGACTATTAAAATGAATTATAATAATAAATAAATATCCATTTAAAGAGAGATGTTTCTTAATGAAGAGGACATTATGGGATGCTGCCCAATGAAACCGAGTAGCCTGATGTAGGTAGTCTCTTCAGATTACCTTAGTGAGCGAGGAAGAGGCAGTGTTCTTTCCTGTAATATAAACACAAATTATCTCCAGCTTTAAAGCTAATAAATAGCACTGCAGATCTCAGTTGGAAGCAAACTGAAAGCCAACATAAACCCCTCAGAACAAATATAAGGTGGTCAGTTTTAGTATATCTGTACTGAATAAAAAGATCTTGTCTTATGGAAGGCAATTCAATTTTGGGTCAATTTTTAAACATGATACAAAATCATGTTAAGTGTAAGAGATGAAAGGAAGGAAGTGATCTGTTGTGATTCTCCATTGCTAAGAACATATAGATTCCAGTGCCTACTCTTTTGGTATTCTTGAAACACTCCTTTACTCTTCTTATAGGAAATGAATAGCTGCCATTGATCAATGGGAGAAAATAATATTGTATGTAGGACATTCTTGTAACACAGGTAAACTTTCTTCTGGCACTTAGGACCTGATCTTTTCTGACAAAAATCCTTTAGGAGATTAAAAAATGAGTCTGGTGGGAGAGTATACACTTGCACTTGTTAAAGTAAAATGCAAAAACGATAAAGTAAAAAAACCATCTGTCTTCCAATCTTGTGCCAATACCAACAGTTTTACATTAGCATTAATAATCTGCTCTGCAACGGGGTAGCAGTTCTCCCTAGGAAACTGTAGCCTCTCAAAATTCAGTTAAAATATATCTTCTTCTGAATACTGTTATTTGCTGGATTTAAACCAATCTGAAGTTGAACCAAATCTGATAACAGCTCCAGTTGTATTTACTGTACATCTGGGAACAAACCCTTGTTTGCTTCTTTATACCAGTCATCTAAGGAGGAATTCTGAAGGAGCCTAAAGATCAATAACCCAGGAAGAGCTCAGCTTGAATATTTCCATCTTCTACATTCCATTAAACTCTGATCAGGCAAAGTTTTTGTTTAATTTTCCTTCTCTCCAGTTCCATTCACTTTTTCTAGCATCTTGCCTCATGAAGAAATTTGATCTTAGAAGGGTTTATACCTTTGAAGTTGCCTAATCCAAGCGTTGCCCCAAAATAGATTTTGGAATTGTGCAATGAATGTGTCCACAAGATTAGCAGCTAGATTCAATATGCCACATGTGGTTTAGATTCTGAGCAATATGTATTGTGGTTGCAGTTACTGTGCTAAAGTAGAAAAAGATTTCCTTGTAACTGATCAGTTGTGAATATTTATTAGATCACCGCTATATTGTCCATTATACAGCCACATTTTTCTACAATCATATTAGGAAACTCTGCCACTTCAATTTCTGTGTAGTTTCCCTTTTTGACAAGATACATCATGGGAAGAGGAGAACTCTCCACTACAGCACAGGATCTCTCTCCATAGCCAAAATGATGCAGCAAATTCTTCTGCTGCCAGCAGCTGCCCACACAATGGTAAGCTTGATAGCCAGCTGGCTCAATAATCCAGTACTGAGTCCAGGTCAACTCACGGAAATTGATATAATGTTCTTCCCGGCAGCAGGTAGACCTCTCTGTCATGCTTCCTTCTCCACAGTCCCCAGGTCCTCTGTTAAAAAGCAGAATCAATATTCATCTAAGATGTAGAATGAGAACTGGACCCATGTGCTGAAAGTTTTCAGCAATAAACAGACTGACACATACAAAACTTTAGGCAAGAACAAAAATATGTCTTTGATTGTTTTAATGATGTTGTCTGTTTATTGAGTACATGCTCAACTCTCTTGGCTTTTGTCTCACATACTACTTCAACATGTTCCATTTTTTTCCTCTAACAATTGTCCCAAAGGTGCTTTTTCAGGAGGCAACTGGACTTTCTTGTTTTTTCTTTGAAGATCCTTCCATTCCCCACTGTCCTGTCAGAGCTTAAGAAGCTTCTTGGGTGAGAAATGAAACGTCTTAAAAACAACAACAACAACCAAGAAAGTCCAATTGCCTCCTGAAAAAGCACCTTTGGGACAACCATGACTTGGATGACAGAATTTCTACACACTTTCCTCTAACAGTTATGTCAGGTAGATTATAATGACCGATCTATCATTACCTGACTTACTTCTTGATGAACAAGGATTTGTACTGTAAGCCACTCTATATTCTGCATCACATTCATTTAGTGTGTGTGTATGTGTATATATATAAATTTACTATATATCTGTAGCAATTATAGAGTATATTCCTCTCTGATAAGGTGTTATTTTAATTAATCAAAGACAGATTAATTCCAGATTTTTTCCCCACTAGCAGAAGCACTCCCAGATGTGGTTTGCTAAAGTATTACTGTTCATGTAAAGTGTTTGCACTAGTTGTGAAATGAGAAATGATCTGTATGTCACTCTGTGCACATTTACTCAGAAGTAAGCAAGGAAAAATTCAAGGCCTGCCAACTTTCTTGAGCGTCTTGTTGAACATGGAATTATTTGCAATTGAACAAGGTAAAGAACATACTAAACAGCCACTATCTTGAATAACCTACGTAAAAATCCAGTTGACTTTAGCTTCAAGTAAACATCATTCAGTATAGGTTGGAAGCTGCCAAACTTTTGCCTGGGTTTTTTTTCCCCATCATGAAAAACAGAAATTAAACATTGTCACTATGCAGAAATAATATGACACTTACCCGTATTCTTCCAAGTTAAGAGTGTAAAGGACCAACTCTGGCTTGCCTAGTGTCTTATCTGAAGGATCTTGTGATGTAAAACGCACAACTTTGGCCATTTCAGAGGCGTAGCTGCCCAGTCTTTCTCCTTCAATCCAAATCTCCAGGAACATTGGTCCAGAGGCTTTTGTTTTCAGCCAGAAATGTACAGCTTGAGTAACATCAAAATTCCTCCAGCCAGACTCCATAATCGGAACTAATCTAAAGTTTAAGAAGCATGAAATGCTTAGCTGAGCTTAGAGTTTTTTGGTATGACTAGAAGAATAATGAAAATACTAAGAACAATAGCTTCTAACATAGGCTTTTACTCTAATTTCCTTTTTCTAGAAAATATAAAAAAATAACATTTGGACAGAATAAAAATGTACTATATTCAAACAAATTATGGGCAAAATGCATAAATGGTACAGACATAAATAAATGAATGAAAAGTAGAAAAGTTATTAAATTAATGCTACAATACATAAAATAGCATAAAACAAAGAAGAATCTGGTTCCTATTGTTTCCTGCTACCAATTAAATAAAACAGATAAATCCAACATGTAAGATAAATTGATTTAGACTGTGAATAAAATATTTCTGTGATCCTAAATTTTCATGTTTTTAGAAATCATGTGAGACTATCTGAAAACCATTGAAATCTCTACATAGGCAAATACCTTATTTTATGGCTGTTATATCCAAATTGCAAAACCTGGATGACACTTAGATGGCACCAAGGAGACACAGAACATTTTAACTTTTTGCTACCACTGAGTAGTTACTATTGATCTCTGAAGTCCAGAAATAGTAGCTATGCCTTATTTAGAATCTATTTTGTGTGGCTAACCCAATATTGTGGATGCTGTCCTGATGCTCTTGAGACTGAGACCCCAGCTTAATCTGTTTCAAGGCTAATATTATTTCTCAGGATAACAAGTGGCTGCATTCACATATCAGATTGAATCATGATATTACGGTTTATAGTAACATAGATTTGTAGCATACATTGCTACAAACTGTAAACCATTATTTATTAACAACAGTGACTGAATTCACACACACTTACATTAAGCCAAACACAGTATGCGAACAAGGTTATATATTATTAAGTTCTTAGAAAGTACTAAAAAAATGAATTGCAGAAACATCATTTAAATTATATAATGTTGATTATACAATTTTAAACTGGCTATATCGGAGACAAAATAATCTTCCAATGCTGCAAAATACTCTTTGAGACTGTGGACTCTCCTTCATACCTGGAATCAATCAAAGAGGTCCGGTTAGTGCCATTATCTTGAAGTTGCACCCAGTACACGGTCACCCTTGCATTCATGACTGGTCTTTGTGACTGCCTGCTGGGCAGATGTTTCTTCTCCAGGGGCTTTTTGAAAAGCTTCAGTTCAGCCATGGTGACTTCACTGTTTTCTGGAATCCTGCCCTCCATGTCGAAGATCAGATTCTGACGGGTGGTGTCTGAATAGAGAATGTCTCCTGAGATATCTTTGTGGATGGAAACAGAAGGAATATTTTTAATCATTATTTCCAACTGGCATGTCCTATATACAAGAATTATACAGGACACACAAGACATTCTTTATTTCTCTGAAAGAGTGATGTTTCAATTATCTGGTAGAGATTGTACTATATAATCCAGCATATCTGGAGGACATCAGATTATCAAAGGCTGTTTTAAATAATAACAACATGAAATAGAGCACTTATTGAAATCCTAGAAGAAGAAGATATACATCCAATTCCTTCTATTGTTTGTTACCATCTTGCACTTGTCAAACCTTCCTTACATAAACACAGTATAAAAATTGTAAATAATGATTAGTAAGAGCTATCTCAACCACACATATTTAATTCAATGAAAAGCTTTATGGTATTTGCTCATGACAGTGTTTTCTACTACTAACATCTCACATAAACAACAAATAGAGGTCATATACTGTTATCTGCTAGGCATATATTTAGAGAAGATAAATGTACTCACAAATTTCTTTCCACAACCTGGTACTCTCCAGATATGTTGGGAAAAGAATTTCCAGGCTGCATAATTGTTTTAACAATTGCTTTAATAATCAATAGTTTTTTCCCCAAAATGCATCATGTATTTTCAATGCTTTAAAAATAATACATGTACAACTTTCATAGCAAATTAAAAATGTTTATCTCTTTTCCTTTATCAACATTTCTCATTGTTTGAGACACCAAAAAATTCTTTATGTAATGAGAGCCATAACATGGGATTTCCCTTCATTTGGTTTTAAATAACAATTACATAGTTTGTTATAATGTTTTTATATTCAACATGTTCTTAAAAGCAGGGATCAGCCTCATTTAGGAGAAAATGTGCTTAAGCAGCAAATATATTTTCTCAGTAATCACATTTAAGATTGTGTTACAGTAAACAGATGCAGTGTATTCAATATTTGCAAGAAACGTAACATAACTTTATGAGCTAAACACTACCTCATCTATGAGAAATGAATTGGATTTCCAGAGAAATTCTGAACTTAAAATTTCATCTTTGCGGGTATATTTAGCTTAAAATATTTTAGAAATCCTGTCTTCCTGTGGTTTGGGTTAAATCTGTTAAGCAGTTGGCATTAATGAGGTTTCAGATTTCAAATGGGGATGGAGAATTTGCTTTTAGCTTCATGCAAACATGAGACCAAGTTTACCTGCGTTGCCTGGAACTCCTCTCAAGATCCCAGCTAAACTTGGCAATGCTCTTCGTTTCACTCGGTGCCGCTGCAGCATGGACATGTATTTATTCCTTACATTCTCTGGAATCACTAGATTTTCCAGGTCAGTCATCTGGAGAGCAGGGACATCTGGAAGTTTCAGTTTCTCCAGCAATATTTGCTTGAGTCCTTTCTCACTAAATCCAGCAGTGGTGGCAGCTAGGAACAGGGCAGAGGTTAAGGCCCAGCTAAGTCTCACGGCCATCCTTTGCTAATCAATCAAATGGGGAAAGACTCCCTAAATTTCTCCTTTCTCAGCACAAGTTTTGCTTGACAGAGAAGAGACTGTGCTCTGAAGCTGCAGGCTGCCTGAGTGGGAAGGAGAACTCATAGGTTGCCTTTATATAGTGAGTGAGATATCGCTGGCATAACAAATTCCACAAGCTGAAGTGAGGCAAAGGAAGTGGAAGTGTTACATCTCCTTGGATACATCCAAGCCATGGTCACACTTCCCAAGTTTAAGTAATAACATGAGTATATTGAGAAGCTTAGTGTCCTTGCTTCATTTATATTTTCCTTCTTAGGTAGCCCCATTCCAGAAAATGGATCTATACAATGGGAGTTATGTTACTCAAAGAGCCTTTTGTTTTTGGAATAAACACATGGATTTGCAGGATGGCAGGGGAAGTATAATTTAGCCACCATTCAGAGAAACAGCACACTAATTATATATCTTATATAATTATTATGTCTATTATTAGAACCTATTCCATCAACTGCAGATTGTCGTGAAATCAAATGGAAATTCAAATTCCATATCTATGAAACTTTGGGTACAAACTATGGCGTATATATGTATGTATGTATGTATGTATGTATGTATGTATGTATGTATGTATGTATATACATACATAATGTGTGTGTGTGTACACACACACACACAAACACACACACACACACATTCATATTCACCAAGGGGTGTTCTTAGGCACCACCAAACTGCTATGCAGGCTGAAGATTCTGTATTTTTATTCACAGTACCTCTGGAAAGTTCCAAATTGGAGAAGATTTCTGTATCTGACTAGGAAAAAAACCCATATCTTTTGTCAAAAGAGGTATATATTAAAATAAAGTTTTCCAAAGTAATCTCTTTGATACTAGGGTGCTACTGACTATGGGCTGTTATTTTTGTTGTTAGATGTGTGAATTGTAAATAACATTGTACTTAATTGTGCCCTAGCATAATACTTTTTAATTTCTAAAACCTAAAAATATATAGACCAAACCTTTTGAATGTGTATTTACATTGTTTTTATTATGGTTTCCTCTAACTTTAAGTATATTATATATATACACTTAAAAGGGTGTTTATTCTATTTTGCAGATGTAATTTGTTGTTTCACAAAACTCAAGCTTGTAAAATTTTATTATTGCAGTAAGACCAATCACTAGAAAATTACAAAAACAAGTAGAAGCCTCCCCTCTCTACTTTTTCAATTTTGGAAAGCTTATCTTTTTGTCTTTGTATTGAAATATCTAAAATTATTTGCTGTCTCCAACTTTAATGCATTGAAAAATAATAAGAACAATTTCACATGAAAAGCTACTCTAACATTTTGTTCCTGCAGATGTACTATATATCAAAAGTCATCAAGCATGTCCTAGGCCCTAGGGTAACTGTTACCTCTCCATAATTTTTCCAGGAGCCCTGAAATCTATTGCTCATAGTATATTAACATAATGACTAACCACCAGAGATTACCTTAGGTACAACAAATTTCTCTACTCTTTTTTTAAAATAATCCAATTTTGTGACCATCTCATCTTGCATCTAATTGTGTAAAAAGACATGACCACTTTAAAGTTTCAGAAAACTATTACATTTGATATTTGATCCTGGGTAGACTACTGTAGATACAATGATTGTTGTGACTTATGATAGACCAGAAGCCATTGTGGACTTTCTGCAAGTGAAATACAATAGATTGCTAACAAAGGGTTCAGAAGTTTAATTTACACTAGTTGTTGGCTTTACCTGTTAACTATGTTTTCATATACTAGATAGATGTCAGGCTAAGTGGGTTGGGTAAATAGTGTTGTAGAAATTTACAAATTGTGTGACTGGTGGAGGAGTTATCTTTGAAATATATTTATCAGTATTCAATTAGGGGGGTCAGTTTATGTATATGTCTGTTTTCCTTTGTTTAAGCTCTTTTTGATGTAGTCTTGTTTAGCTTTATTTTGTTTTTGTATTTTTTTTAATTTTTTGGAGTTTGTATTTTAATGCTTCGAATAAAATAATAATAATAAAAAAATAAGAAAACGATTACATTTACTCATTCCAAAGCAGCATTTTGGGAAATATGCTGGATTGGCATATTGTTCCACAATGGTCAGTCACATGCCTAAGAAAAGCTCTGATCCAGGACACGAGTACAATAGATAATCTCAACAGCTGGCATTTGCAGATAGCAATAATTGTAAATCCTAAACCAACACAAGGCCATCATGCCTAATAGCAATTAATCCCCTATCAATTTATTTAATCTTTTCTTAATCCCTACATCTTTGCACAGAAAATTAAGTCATTAGCATGCTGAATCTGCCACCATTCAGTGGGTGGCCCAGCTTGTGCAGTTACAAGAAAGAAAATCTTCCATAGAGTTTCTATAAAGAATACAGTCTCCTAGTTGCATTCAACTTCTGGAGACATCACAAAGACATCAGTGTAATTTTCCTGGTAGCAAGAAGAGGTTTGCTTCCCTGTAGAAGGGATTGGTTCTTGCTTTTTTTCTAGAATGCTGGTCTGACTTCCTGGTCTAGCCTGCTATCCTGCTATTCCTTGATGGTTAATTTACTAACCAGAACCAACCCTGCTCAGGGGCCAAGTCCAGATTGCCACTTGCTGAGACTGGTTTTACCTTTATCATGCAGAATTCACTGTTATGTGTTTCGTTCAAAACCGTGTAGTTTTGATGGCCAGGTTGCGATATTTCGTGATTTTTTCCAGTTCTTTTTCTTCGACTCTGGTGTCTCCTGGTACAGCAATATCAATTAATTGCATGCTTCGGCCCTCAACAACCATAATATCTGGCGTGTTGTCAGGAGTGGGCTGCTGGGGGTTCGCGGGGGTTTGGGCGGATCCTTAGTGAAGATTCTGTGGGGATCGCTGAATCCCCAAATCCCACTCCTGGCTGGCCCTGCCTACCCCTCCCGCCCCTCCCAGGAGCCTCCATGCAGCCTGTTGTGGATGCAGGTAAGTGCAGGCAGTGGTGGGATTCAATTTTTTTTACTACCGGTTCTGTGGGCATGGCTTGGTGGTGGGCGTGGCTTGGTAACCATGTGACTGGGTGTGTCTTTGTGGTCATGTGACTGGGTAGGTGTGGCTAGGTGGGCATGTGACTGGGTGGGCATGGCCAACTCAATGTTACTCACGTCAAGGGGTGCCTCGCCTGGCCCCTCCTTGTCACACCCAGCCTCAACGTATCTATAGTTCTGTAAAAATGTTGTTCATCTTTTTTTTGATTTTATTATCTACATACTATAGATGCACTTTCATGGACCACTGAAAGGAGGAAATGGCTCACTGCCTTGCCCAAGTGTGTGATGGGCACCAGGCTTTTAAGGGGCTTCCAGACAG
>JANHFL010003719.1:0-10038 GCA_032468155.1 Oxyrhabdium leporinum | reverse complement strand
TGTCGAGCTGGCCATGCCCACCCTGGCCACCCCCCCCACTACAACACTGATGCTGCCCTCAAACACAGTGCTGATGTGGCCTTCAATGAAATAGAGTTTGACATCCCTAGCCTAGAGCATACTACAAATGTAGCTGGAAGGAGGAAGTGAGAGTCACATTTTGCAACAGGATTACTGCTAGTAGTTACTTTTATTTTATTTGTAAAATTTATTGGCCACCCATCTTACCATGGAATAACTCTGGGTGGCCTACAATATTAAAAAGATAAAACTGAACCCTAACTAAAAGATGAGGAGGGAAGGAGTAGGATGAGAAGGGGGTGAAGTGGGATCTATTATTAATATGTCAAGCACTCCCAATGTGAAACTCCTCTACTGGAGCCTCAAGTCAACTGGCAGAACCAGATCTTTAAGCTTTTGCGGAAGGTCAGGAGGGTTGAAGCCAACCTCACTCTGGGGGCCAAGATAATCAAAAGGCAATAGCAATAGCAGAGAAGGCTCTTCTCCTGGACCCCACCAGAATACCCCAGCTGATGGAGCATGCAGCATGCCTCCTCTGCTGGCATGGAGGGGGAAGGCAGGGCAATCCCAGTGGGGCGAGGCGATCCCTCAAGTAGCCTGGACGGATGCCATGAAAGGTTTTAAAGGTGATTACCATCACCTTGAATTACATCAGGAAACAAACCTGTAGCCAATGCAATTCACACTCTGCAACAGCTGTATCTTCTGAATGTTCTTCAAGGATATCCCCATGTAGGTTGCTTGCAATAGTCCAACTGTGCGATGACTAGGGCTTGAATGATTGAGGACAGGGACTTGGTGAAGCAAAGGCTGTCCTAGCTGTGATTGCCACCTGCTCCTTGAGAAGGTCTCACAAGTCCAGGAGAACCCACAAGTTTCAAACCAGATCCATCTGAGGTAGTACCACCCCATCCAGAACTAAAGATGACAAAGTCCCAGATCTTGGGGTTCTGTATGCTCAGAGCCATTTGGTCTTACAAGGAACAGCGGAAGCCTGTTGTTCTCCCATCCAGGCCTGCACAGCCTCCAGGCACCGTGAGGGCAGCAACAGCATCACCTGGTTCACCAGGGGTAGAAATATAGAGCTGGATATTGTCAGCATACTGCAGATATCTCAACGATGGTGATGGATGATCTCACCCAGAGGTTTTATGTTATATCTAAGACTGGTTTATTTTCAAGAATAACAGTTCTGTAAATATTTATTTCTAGGGATTTTGTTCTTGGATGATTTCTGCCTTTCGCATGCAGTAAGTATGCACTAAAGTTGTGATCTGAACATGTTGTTTAATATTGTTAAGAAAATAGAAAATTATTTGCATTTTTCTCAATTTTATTGTCACGTTTGCTGACTATTTTATGCATTAATGTTATACATTCAGTAAATAACTGTAATTATTAAAGAAACCATATTGCCCTTCATACTATCAACTCATAGTTTTTATGTTAATTTTAAAATACCGTATTTTAGACTCAGATTTTTCCTTTTCTTTATGAATCTGCTATGATTCCTCTCAGGTTAGAACATTATAATACTTTTTCAAGGAATGAATAATTAATGATCCAATGATCCAGTAATATACATACACTAAATTAGTTGATTAGTATAAAACCTATGCGCAACTTTGGATTTTGTAGCAAGAAGTGCTGTTTTATGGTTAAGTACTTTGGTTAATGTTGTTCTACAGAAATGCAATGCGTATTGAGACCCTTTTGTATAACTCTTCTGAATCAGCTGCAAATTAAATGGAAAATTCTGTGATCAGTATTGCTGCATTTTGCATTAAGGAAAAACAACTATTAAAATGCTATATTCTAAAATTTGAGTGACATTTCTGTTTTTATAGCATCCAATCAGTTCTATGAATTTACAGGATTAAGCCTAATTGTTCTATTAGATAGTTCAGTTTTAAATTGGAATTTTATTTTACTTCTGTATGTAAGACTACCTTAACCTAGAATGGCATTTTAAGAAGACTTTCATTTACTATGGAATAATGGTTGTTAAGCTTAATTTTAAAAAAGCAGGAGCAGAATAGGCTTAAATTTTTTATATAGATGAACTTTTACTTAATTATTATTTTTTATGTTATGTAGTAGCATTACTTTGAGTGTCTAAAAATATTTATATTTACAGTGACAACCCTGCTATTTTCAATAAAGATCACTCAGATATAAAAATCAAAATATTTAAAACTCATGGTACATAGGAGAAAAGTCTATTAAAATAACATAGTATTTAGAGAAAAATCGATTGAGGCGGGATCTATTGCATTCACAGGACAAACCATTCCATAAAATGAATACAGCTGTTGAGAATACTTTGTCTGTTGAACATGCTTCTAAGTAGCTGGGAAACAGAAGGCATGTAAAATAGAAGATTGTTAAAATAAGGGTGCAAGTAATAACTTCAGAAGCAATAATTTGAATAATATCTACTGATTATTTTTATGTTTCCATTATTTTTATAGCATTTTATTAGCTATCACAAACGCTTTTGGTTTATTCCTATGTAGTAATTTCCTTATGGTTAAGCAACTTGCAAATTTGGTGACTGACTTCTCTTTATTTGTGGTACAGTGATGACGAGATTTACGACCAATGTGGGCATGATGCCATTACTTACCTCTCCTTTCAACGCCATCTCATCTGTCTCTTGATCGTGGTCAGCATGCTGTCTTTGTGTATTATACTTCCTGCAAACTTGTCAGGTGACTTGCTTGGTAAGAAACATTTTTATAATTTGAATTGCATATATGCAAAACAGAGCAATCTGACTTAACTGTAGCACTTGGAGTGTTCTGCATTACCTAAAGTGCCTTGAAGATTAGTGCTATGATTCATATGAGACTATTGAAGTAGCTAATAAACATTATATCTTTTATAATCAAAATGCCCTATTCTGTAATTTAATTTGCTAGATTTTGATCTCCTGAAATTATCTCCTGAAGTTATTTAAGTACAAAGCGTACTTGTAGTATATAGTATATTCTTTATTGAATGATAAGTTTGTTTTGGTGATGACATGTTACTTTTCTTCCAAGTTGTGATTAAAGACAAGTGGACATGTACATTGACATTCAGTAACTGGAATGTTCTCCTGTATTTCAAAAGTTAGTTGCTTGAAATGCTCAGTTCACCATCATTTGGAAGAATAAAACCTAGGCTGTAGGCTAATTGTTGATAATTGAAAATAAGTGAATTCTGTCAATTTGTTCATTCCAAATACAGAAACTGTAGCAGACTTTTTATTTTAGGACAATACCAAAATGGAAAAACTTTGAATTTAGAACAGTCCACATTTAGCGTTCAGTATATAGACAGGTCTGGAATTAAGGGATTATATTTTCCTGAAATATATTATTCTTGCCATTTTCTAATAGTTCAGGAAACTGAAACTGCCAAAGTTAAAATATATGTTTCTCTTTTTCTGCAATGCATAAGGATTGTCAAGGTGGTAAGAAATCAGTAAGTATAACAAGATAGTTTGTTATTAACAATATAATGTTTTAGATTGGGTTTTGTGAATTTCCCCCCCAGTATTTCTGCATAAAGTTGCTTAGATAGTATCATAGGAATTGAGATATTTGCAGAATGTTATATTGCAGTATGTCTCAGTAATTCTAAATGGACAGAGAAAAAAAGATTGTCTTTTTATCCACAGTTTCTGCTCCTCAAGGAAAGCTATAAAACTATAGAGACCTTGTGTTCCATCTATTACTGATACTTTGGGAACAGAGTGGCAGAATAAAGAGGGGGATTTTTTCTCTCTCTCTCACAACGTTGTTTCCAAGTTTCAAAAAGTATTGTATAGTTGTTGCAAAATTATTCAGAATAATTTTTACAGTTGTTCAATTGTCATAGAATTTTGCCAAAGTAAGAAGCACAACACTGAGAAAGATCCATATTTTTGCAATGATCATTAGATACCTGCTTTACAAGAAAAGTGGATCCTGAACAATGGAAAAGCAAAGTTTTTTATTGAAGTTGGGGGCCAGAAAGCAGGAAATCTTAAGGTTTCTGGCCAGTTTGGAGAAGCTGGACAGGTCTTTGTCTCTGTAATTGGAGTGGGTTCGCTTGGTAGGCAAATTGGACCTTTCAGATGGGCAGCAGAGATGAGGTAGTTCATTGTAAGGAAATGGAATGTTGAGGTCATCAGCTGATAAGAAGATGGAAGGCTGGAATTTCTCTAGGTTGCAACTTCTTATTTGTTGTTGGGCCATGCTCTGAGCTGATAGAGAGGCTTCTACTTGTTGGTCTAGATGGGACTGCATGGGAGCTTTTTCTAGGACAGAGAGGGTCAATTTGAGTCTGATAGAATTAGACAAAAAGACACACTGGGTTTGACCTTGGTCATATCCAAAAGAAGGGTGGAGATGGGACGGGAAGGAGGGTACTGGGTTTATCTTTTTCACTACAGAGATAGGATTCTTTCCAGTGCCTATAGGGAAGAGCCAGCTGTGTACTCTTTCCAAGGAAAGAACACAGAAATGTAGGGCTGATGACATCTATAAATCTTAAGGGAAAAAATGGGTAGCAAGAAACTCCCTTCTGTTTAATTCTATGTTTCCATGCTAGTGCTGCTGTTAGAAGAATCCTGAAACTTTAAAGTGCACACATTAATTGCCAGAAGGACAGTTTATATAGAGATGATCCACTGTATTAGAATTTAGTTCCATTTTGTTTTCTAGATTTTTACTGGTTGTAGAACATTGGCTTGGTTTCTGAATTTGTCACTAGCACTTTTCTACTGTATATATCAGTTTCCTTTCCCATTGGGAAGCACTGTTTGCCTCCTTGAGTCAGCAAAAACTATACTGGCATGACATTTCCTGTCTGCATTGTTCCTTCTATTCTGCCTAGATTGTCTCTGTATAAACTTACAAAATTCACCGGACGTTTCTCCAAAATAATGGGTGTCAAAGTTTAACATGTTTTCAATAGCTTATGGCTGCCCTTGCACAGGATAGAAATAAGGAGAAAATGCTAGTTTAATGCTAATACTGCTAAGGATGACGTGACTCTGACTTGATCTTGGGCTGAAGATGAGATGAAAGTTAATGTAACAGCCATGTATCAGAAGAAAAGTAGGTAGAAATGGATAACCAAAGAAAAAAATTAACATGCAGAGGAACTATTGCTGAAGGAAAGTCAGCATGGATTCTGCAAAGGTTATCCTGCTTTATCAATGTTCTAATTTTTTTTAACAATGTCAACAGATATCTGAATGGAGATTACCCTGTCAACACAGTATACTGTATTTGAATTTTCTAAAAGCTGTTAATAAAATTTCTTCAGAAGTTGGACTAACCTAATGATCAAGGTTAATAGGATCTGTCCTTTTATGAATTATTTACTGGTTAGGGATCAGAAAGGGAAGAATAGCCAGTTTTCTCAGTGGGGGGTAGAAAGAAATAGAGTACTTCAGTTATTTGTGCAAGGACCAGTGCTTGATTCTGATCATAAATGGACATAAACAATGAGCTGTCTGAGTGAGTGAGTGATACCAAGCCATTCAGAGTATTTTGAACCAAAATAATTTTGAAGATCTTGTGAAATATCATTTTAAATGGAGTGAAATATCACTTTAAGTGGAATGTATGAACAGGCAAATGGCAGGTTCAAATTGAGGCATACTGCAACAAAAAATCCTAAACTTTGTATATATACTGATGGGACAGAGCTTCATGGAAGCTCAATTAGACCTCAATTTATAACCACAATTGAGCCCAAAATTTCTGTTGCTAAGAAGACAGAAATGAGTTTTGCCGCATTTTATGACCTTTCTTGCCACAGTTGTTAAGTGAATCACTGCAGTTGTTAAATTAGTAACACGGTTATTAAGTAAATCTGACCTCCCCATTGATTTTGCTTATCAGAAGGTAACAAAATGTGATCACGTGACCCTGGGGCATTGCAACTGTCATCAATATTGTTGTCAAGCATCCAAATTTTGATCATGTGACCATGGGGATGCTGCAACGGTCGTAAGTGTGAAAAATGCTCATAAGTCACTTTTCAGTGCTGTTGTAATTTTGAATGGTCGGTAAATGAATAGCTGTAAGTCGAGGACCATCCGTAATCAGTAAGAAAATCTGGTTGTAGTGAGTAATTCAACAAGATATTGACAAGGGGTAGGGTTAATTTTGAAAAGCAAATTTCATTGTAAGAATCATTACAAAAGGAATTGAAGGTAGAACTGCTAACATTATAATCCCATTACAGAAATGTAATGAGGAATTTTGTCTGGAACATGATCTCATCACTTTGTTTAAACAATGCTATAATAGAGCTGGGACAAAACGTATAAAAGGCCAACCAGTATGTCTGAGAGTTTGAATACGTCTTTATGAATAAAGGCTAGAATGTCTGAATACACTTTGCAAAAAAGGTGACAGGTGAGCATTTTGAGCTGCATAAAATTGAGATCCATTTTTGTCTCTCTCTTTAAAAACACTAGGATTAGGAATCATCTGATGAAGTTAATTGGAAATAGATTTAGAACAAGTTCATAGAAGACAGGTCTATCATGGGCTATTTGTCTCTGTATTGGAGGCAAGGGGACAAGGGCAAAATAAGGGTCTGTATCTATTTTCTCCTTTTAGATGGATCCTGTTGGCCACTGTACTGGACTAAGATGACCCTTGATTTTATTCAATGGAGCTATTTTATGTTATGCTTATCTTAAAAAGCAGCAGTAATAGGATAACCAAACTGTTGTATTTGTATAATACTTAATTATTTACAAATAAATGAATTAAACATACTTAAAATAATATTTTCTGCCTCTTAGATAAAGATCCATATAGTTTTGGAAGAACTACTATAGCAAACTTACGAATAGGGTAAGTAATCATGAGATGTTTGCATCCTATATACATAGAATACTTTCCTTGAACATTCTTTACTTTTCAGTTTGGACAATATTTTTTAATCATGTAGTAGAAGAGAATAAGATGTGCTAGACATGCACTGAAGACAAAAATGTAATAACTACACAGTTATCAATGAATTATCTTTGAGTCCTAGAATGTAACTTAAGTGTCATGAAACTTGGGAAATGTAATTCCTAAAGCCTAAGAGTAAAATGGAGACATATTTTCATTCCCTCCCAATAGCTGTTTCTATAGGCTATCTGTATAGAAATAGTGTAGCTAAGTGAACTACCAGTGGAGGAATAACTATTTGAATCTGAGCTGTAGCACTTTTGGAGTAAACTAAGGAATAACATATATATATAAGTAGTACTTGACTTATGACCATTCAGTTACTGTTCAAAATTAAAAACATGCTGAAAAAAAATTGACTTACAACTCATGCCCAAAATTACAGCTGTTAAAGCAGCCACACAATCACATGATCAAAATTTGGGTGCTTGGCAGCCTGCCTACACTTAGGACCATAGGGGCACTGCAACTCAGCCTCCCATCTGCCCACCAACCAGACCCACCAGGATGTTATAAAGCTGTCTTCTCCAAAGGCCTTGACTTCAGCCTAGCTCTTCCACCAAAAGTGCAGTTGTGTAGGGCAGAAAAATGGCATAAATGGGGACGGACGGACGACATAGATGGGTAGGAGAATGCAATGCTCTTGTGGTCGTAAGCAGTAGTGAACTGAATGGGCAGCCGAGGCTTCCCAAGTTGTAGCAACTTTGTACTATGCTGATGGTCTGGGTGCCTGGCTGAGTGGTAGTGACCCAGGCAGTGACTGGAGTCATATGTACAGGTGGGCTGCCATGTGCCTGAATTTTGATCGTGAAGGCAGTGCAACAGCCATAAATTAGGCACAGGTTGTGAGTCTATTTTTTCAACAGTGGCATAATTTCAGTCAAGGACTACCTGTAGGGGCACTTGCTGAATGTGTCTCAGAGGTGAACAAGGTGAACAACTGAAAACGTCAGGCAGAGTCATCCTATAAGTAGAAACCCAGGCAAATAAGTGATACCATGACAAATGTAATCAATGCAAATATTTTGCTCCAATTATTTCATTTCTAATTTTCTGAAATATTCTACTTCACAGAAATAATCTTCTTTGGCTACATACAATTTTTGCTGTGATTTACTTGATTTTGACAGCTATCTTTATGAAACATCATGTGGGTTCCATTCGATACAAAAAAGAAAGCATAGTAAGTTTTTATGAATTAAAAAAAAAACCTTAACACTTGAAGAGTTAAATTAAAACCAGGAAGAGACTGGATTGTGAAAATTGCTTCTTGGCAGATTATATTTATGCACCTGTTTCTTCATTGAGAGTGTAATGGGAGGAGGGAGTCTCCAATATGGGACAAACTCAGTTGCCTATTCCATGATTCAGCTTCAGTGGTGTTAATAGAAGGTCTATTCAAATTGAGAAGAATGTTTCTTGCTCTCACTTTGATTTTTCCCTGTTAATAAGTCACCTAGATTTTCTCTGAGACAACAACTGTTTCATAAAAATGTTGCTTTTAAAACAAAATGTAATTGAAAGTTTGCAAAACTGTGTATGTGTGGAGGACAGAGAGGTCACAATCCACATCAACCCCCCCCTTTTATTTAATCTGTGCTGATGGGGGATTAATTTTAAAGTTACGACATAAACGTGTTGCCAATTAACAAAACATAAAAATAACCATAATAAAAGTAAATTTACATTGAGGACAGTTTATTGGATTTTATTTGCATATATGTTAGTATGGAATTCTAGAGTATTTATGTTTTTGTATTGGATTATGTAAAGAAAAGTAAAAACAAGAGGTTCAAGCTGATTTTAAAAATCTGAATTTTCAAATATTCCAAATTATTCGCTGTTATTGCAAATTTATACATGATAGATAGATAGAAATTATTTGTCTTTTTTTGTTTAACATGAAGTTTAAAGCTCAGAAATAATTATATAAAGGCTTAATCACTTGCTTTCAAGCTTTAAATTGTCAAAAAGAAAGTGAAATAAATTGAGTTTTTGTTTTGTTTTTGCTACTTAATATCAGTAATTATCAGTAATGTTATCTCTATGTGTTCTCCAGGAACTGTAAAAGTGGGTTCACAGCTGTGGGAGGCTGAAGCACTTTTGAAAAAAAAATAAATATATTTTTTTTTGCATTCATAGTAGTTTATTATGTGTGTCCCTCCAAAGAACTTGGGGTAGTGTTAGATTCAGATCTGGTCTGCTTAGAAGGAATATTACTTTGACTTACTTATCTCTAGGATCCACATTAACCTACATAGATATAACATGCAATGAAATCTAATAAATATACCTGGTAACAATTTAAAAACTGAAGCTAAATTTAATGTAATTTATAAATGTGTCTAGGTTAAAGAGAGAATGAATTGAAGTCAGTCATAGAATCATACAAAGAAGGAGTTAGGAGGGACTTTGGAGATGATCTAGCACTTCAGTTTTCCTTTCAATCTTTCTGTCTGGTCAGTTCACTGAGAAACTGTTGTTTTTTTATATGTAGGTAAAGCGGACATTGTTCATAACTGGCCTCCCCCAAAATACCAGTGCAACAGCCATTGAAAATCACTTCATGTAAGTTATGTTTTTTTAAAGAAAAACCTAAATTTCTTTTTTTATAAAAAGATTTGCAAATGTACATTTTCTTAGTTGCAATAGTTCAGTCAGGTATATTGAGAACTGAGTATTGTAATTCTTCTATTTTCCTTGAGGATATGCTAGTAACTGGAATAGTCCCTCTCTATGGGCAACAGGCAGATGCAATCTATGGGAAGGACCAGCTTACGTATCCCAGACTGGACCTCTGTGACATTGACTCAGAAAATCGGTACATAGCTCTGTGCAGCTATGTGTTTATTTTAAAAGTAATGTCTGTTTTTAGTCAGAAACAGAGTTGAACACATGAAAATAGGGAGGTAATTATCTTTTTTAAACCCCCCTCTCACTCCTGAGGTTGCTTATCTTTCTAAAAACTTTTAGTAGACTATATCACTGTATTCGGACCCGGATTGTGGGGGCAATATTCTGAGGTATATTTGGATTAATATACTGATGTAAGAGTATTGCTTATAAGCTG
>JANHFL010003718.1:120929-132980 GCA_032468155.1 Oxyrhabdium leporinum | reverse complement strand
ACCCCATGGGCCGGATCCGGCCCCCGGGCCTTGAGTTTGACTTCTAGATGTATTTATATTACAACTCTAATAATTCCCACAGGGCAAATTGTGATGGAGAAAATCTGTGTGGTTGCTAAGAATCAACATCGATTCAATGGCACCTTAATCATCAAGTGGCACATAGTCCCAATACATCCAGAGAGCATCAGGATGTGAAAAGCTGCTGTATGTCACAGGTGCAAATAAAACATTGACAGATAACACAGTTGTAGGCAACCATAATTAAAATATGAATATCCCCAGGGGTTCCTTTCTGCAAATGACATGAATAGATATCATTTCCATGGCTAGTTTTTTATGCTGCCATGCCCAGCATGGTGTACCGGTTTCTTTCAGTTGAAGCACGGAAGAAAGAGAATCCTTGACATACTTTTAAAACAAACTGAAAATGGCTGTTATATAGCAGAGGTGGGGAACTATGGTCCCTTTCCACTCCCAGAATTCCTGAGCCAGCATGCCATATAGATATATCAGTCCTGAGGGAGAAACACCTAGGTCTGTTGACAGTAAATTATACAACCTGCTGTTCAAATGTATCCATTATGGTAACTGGAAATGAGAAATTATTGTATATTGGAGGGAATAAGCAAGAATGGGCTCATATCATCTTAAAAGAGGGTTAATTATTTTACCTCAGCTTTGCTCTGCTGGCAACTGCGCACCCCAGAGCAGAAATAGGTGAGAGGCTGATGTTTCAATTCTGTGAGGGTTACTGTCTGCCTTTGTGATCTCAGTATGAAACCTCATTGGCACATAACTAACAATATATAGCCTAAGGAAGTTGCTCTTGGTCTCTCACAGGTTGGCTGAGCACCAGATAACCCCATGGTTTTAAATAGTCACATATCATTGACTCACAAAGCTTTCATGTCTCCACATAATTTTGAATGAAAAGGATTCACATATCTGCATTATAAAGTAAGTAGGAAGTAAATCTTAGCTGAAGAGATATCACAGAGTAGGAAGGCACTCATTTGAAATATATACAGTATGTATATTAATTTCTCCGTTTGAAACTCTCCTGCCACCCCCACCTTGAAGGGCCCCGGGTGACATTGGCTTTGGGTCAATGCGCCAAGCCTCATTCTGCATTACGCAAAAATAACCAACTGTGTCACAAGTATAGCATATAGGATTAGAATTTTCTCTGACTACAAGTGTATGAAATTAAAGCAAGTGAGGACAGTTCTTTCCATTCTGAGATGGAAATTCATGTAACAACCCTATGCTTTAAAGTAAAAGACAAAGAGGATATATATCCTCTATATATATATTTGCATGTGTGTGTGTTTGTGTGTGTGTGTATGTAAATATATGTGTGTGTACACACACACATAAACACACATCCTGACGAAAAAGGAAGACACCAACAAGCAACAACAAAGTATCATCAATGAATAAAACTCTGCATCTTCTTCACTTTCCTTCAGGTATACTTCCAATATCTTTTTTTCTTCTTCACCTATGTGGTGTCCAGTCCAGATACTGCTATATCTTGGCTACATATACAGACAGTGTTAAGCAGTGCTTCCATTTCAGATGGTTCTGACTTGTTCAGTATTGTTGACAGAGGAATCAGTGCAATGACTAATAATACCGGAGAGAGTGAGTCTCCTTGAAAGATTTCTCTTGATATTAACCTCTCCTACCTTTGACCAGCAGCTGTGTTTTCCATTGTGCCATCACACTTTGCATAAAGCTCCCAATGTTTCTACTAACTCCTGTTATTTCTAGACACCTTATTATCCAATCATGTAGCAGGGACTCAAATGCCTTCTTGTAATCAATCCAAGGTACATTCAAGTTAGTTTTCCTTCTCTTTCAGTTTTCCAAAAACATCTTGTCAATTAGAACCTGGTGTTTTGCTCTTCAATGCCCTTAAAGGTAAAGGTTCCCCCGCACATGCGTGCTAGTCGTTTCTGCCTCTAGGGGGTGGTGCTTAGAGCCAAAGAGCTAGTGTTGTCCAAAGACATCACCATGGTCATGTGATTGGCATGACTAAATGCCAAAGGCGAACAGAGCGCTGTTACCTTCCTATCAAAGTTGTCCCTACTTTTCTACTTGCATTTTTATATGCTTTTGAACTGCTAGGTTGGCAGAAGCTGAGACAAGTAACGGGAGCTCACTCTGTTACGTGGCGCTATGAATTCAAACAGCTGAACTGCCAACCTTCTGATTGACAAGTTCTGCATCTTAGCCACTGAGCTACCATGTCCCTTCCTCAATATTTCTTCTTTGTAGACTGGTTCATTGCAGTCCCTCTATTAATGAATTGGTAGAGACATTTCTAATTCAGCTGAAATTGGAGATTTTGCCTATAGTGTGCATTCAAGCTTTATGTCTGATCTTAACTATTGAAGTAGTTGACTTCTATTTGCTGCTTCATTATTTCCAGTGCTTCTTTAACCTTCCTTGTTGCCAGGTGATATTTCCTGTTCAGGTATTCTTTGGCTTTTTTTTTCTTCTTTGTTGATTTTGCATTGCAGGTATTGAGTAACAACTGCAGCTGTACAAGTGAGCCAGTTCTTATATTCAACATTACAGTATTGGCATCTTTTAATACTTGCGCTAGCTGTTTCTTTGGCATAAGCTTCAATGCAAGCAACCTTATTCTGGTGTCTTCGTGCTGTTCTAGGTGTTCAGTTATTCTTTATTATTATTTACTTGGCATTTTTTCTGCCCCACTTGCTTACTGCAGATTATGTTGAATTATTTGGTGAATGATTTAGGGATATGATATTATTTATATTTGGCAAATAACATTTAAAGTTAAGACAGAGTGCTGTCGAGCATGTTGAAAGTATTTCTTACAAATTACAATAAATGTTTTTTGTGCAGTAAAAAAAAGTGACCTAAGAATCTAACACTTTTATTGTAATTTACCTTTTTCTTTGCATAGAACAAGAATCTGTTCTTGGCTGCTTGAGTATCTGAACGTCATCCCAAATCAAAATACAATATACTCAAGATCAGTCAATTTATTTTGACACTTGGGGCACACCCCTCATTAAGAAAGGACAAATAAAATAATTTGACACTCTTTCACAAGGCTGCAAATCAAGACCTGGGGATAGAAATTGGGAGGGACATGCTACCAATCTAGAGTCCAAGATTTTTGATTAGTTGAAAAAAAATCTAGCAGCCTGTCTAATCAATATAATTCTGCCTGGAATGACAGCAGATATTTAGCCAAACAGAAGTTCCTGTAAACTGCATAGTAATAACAATGTACATATTCTCTATGGCTGTGAAGCATATGGCAATGCTATCTTGTTTCTGTGTTACTTTCTCTCTCTTCTCCAGCAGCAATTAAACATAACTGTCTTAAAATGTGGTCATGAGGATTAGTTACAAACCCTTAGCTGGCTGAAGTACAGAGTTTCATCTGTCCCCTAACAGGAGACATGACACAAGGTGCCCCTTTTGGTTCATTTCAAGGAAAAAATCCTTATCCATCTGGCTAATTGTGCAATTGCAAACGTACTAGAAAATTGGCTGAGTTTCCCCAATAAGAGTTGGCTAGTTATACAGTATGCTATAAACAACACCGGTGTCTGTTTATCATGCCCTAATCCCAAACTTGTCCAGGCAAATGGATACTTTATTTACTTAGGCAAGTCTGATAATGATATTCTAAAGCTTGGCCATTTGAAAATGAGATGTGGCAGGGTTTTTATGCTAACAGGATACTTGGTTTTAGCTTGCAGATGTTCCATTACCCAACTAGGTAACATTCAGTTGATTGTTTGAGGAAACAAAAAGACTGGAAAATATCCTTTCCAGCAGCCAGATATCACCCAGAAAAGCAGGGATTAACACCAGACAATCAAGTATAAAATTATATACCCTGATCAAGGAATTATAAGGAGAAAACTACATCCACCAAAACTGGCAGGGCAAGCTTTTGTATAAAAACTGGCATCAAACCCCACACTCACTTGCATTGATGTTACCTAATCAGATAGCACCAGAGACTCCACAGTTCAACTCTGAACTACATACATTCTATTCTGCCTTATGCTAAGTCAGGTTTGTTTGTTTTTATCACAGACAGTATTTTGACTTTTAAACAATTGAGCCCAAAGATTGGAGAAAAAGAGCACGCTGAAGATGTACTGCAGAAAATAAAATAGTTCTATTCGGATGACCGTGCTAAAATTGGACAAGGTACTAATGCAACAAAGTACGAAGTATATTCTTTTTTTTTAAAGGTTATACTATGTTGAATACAAGCCAGCAAAGGATACTGTATCTTGTTTGCTTTCATTACTTTTGCAGTAAGTTATCAAGGACAGGCTAGCTGGGGAACATAACAGAGGATGCTGTTTAAAACGCATAGCTTCATTTTACTTCTGCTGTTCAATGAATAAGGATACTGTTACTGTAAATATTTTACTGGAGAGCATCAGTCATATTTATTTGACACTTAAGAATCAGATTTTTTTAAACTTCTTTTTCCAAGTGTATTTTTATGACTTTTGCCTTTGGGTAGTGGTGGCTGCTGCTGCTGCTGCTATATCTTCTTCCTCCTTCTCTTCCTCACCCAAGTTGCAAATAGGAAGAAGAGAAGGAGGAAGTGTTAGCCTAGGTAAAATAGTGGTAAAAAAGTGAAAAATGGCATCCCACACGGTATTCCATTTTCTCTTCATTCCTAACACCTGTTGCTGACACCAACTTACATTTCCTCCATGCTGTTGTGCTCATCTGCAGACTGGAAACACATTTGACATGTGTTAGTTGCTATATATACTTACAAGACTGGAGCTTAGTCTTCAACTGCAACTAATCATTATTCAGTCTCTGCTAGCCAATAGTTAAATACCCCAAACGCCAGCCAAATAGCAGTCACTTTCTCTGCATCAAGCTTGCTTAATACAGAGTTTACTGTTCCCACCAAAGCTTCCCATGCTCCATGAATGAAAAATTATTCCACCTCCCTTCATTAAATAAATAAAAATACTGCTGTTATGTCCTCCACAGACAAAGCCATATGTGTGTGTGTATTGGTTGTTGGTTGTTGTTTATATACATACATACATACATACATATATACACACACACACACACACACACACATACATACACACACACACATTATATACATACATACATTTTATATATAAAAACACACTGTATGAGGCCCAGCTTGTTGGGGACAATATGCTGACTCTGTAAACTGCTTAGAAAGGGCTGTAAAGCAGTATATAAGTTTTAGTGCTATTGCTATTTCTGTGTTGTTTGATGCAACCTCCTACCCTATTCATTATTTATTTAAAACCTTGTTTTATTGTATTGTGAGCTGACCAGAATTTGTCTGGAATTGGACAGTGTTGGAATTGATAAATATATTAACAAATAAATAAATAATCTCAGCAAATCCAGATCATGTCAGTACACCCTTTGCATGTCAGCAAAATTGCATTTGAGGGCTTCTCCAAAGCAAGAAACAGACACTGGAATCTGAGTAAAATGCAAGCTAGGAAGTGGCAGCCAGCGTGTGTAATGAAAAAACAACAACATCCGAATACAGGATGAATTTACTGGCATATTCATTTCACTTGTGGCTTAATAAAGGAAGAAAACAGATCTAGTTTTTCAGCACAGGCAAAGACCTAGAATTTGCAGGTGTTTCATATCACATTAGTGATCACCAACATACAATGGACAGGACCATCTATAAGAGGAAGAGGGAATAATTTGTAGTAGCATTCAGTTGTACAAATACTTACTACAGTACGCATTTAGCCGTGCAGGTTTTGCAAGAGTACAACTCGCAGTATATATCATGTAAAGTCAATAATTGTTAAAATATGTTCATCAAACAGGGGAGGAAAATATATCTGATAGGAATGTTTTGTCTTCTATGGTTCATGAATCTGAAACATTGAAATTCAGTTTCTGAAATGATTATTGACATCAGGAAAATGAAACGGCATCAGCTGACAATGTCTGACAAGAGAAAAGGAAGAAATTTAAAGCATTGGAGGCAGAAGAGAATGCCAAGAGGCTTAGATAATGATGAATGTTATTATTAGTAATAGTATTCTATTCTATTCCCTCTAATAACAATCTAAAATCTGATGATTGGTGATAATAGATTTTTCTGCTTGGCTACAAAAGGTGTCAAACAATATGAATCTTATGAAACATTTGAAATGCATTATATAGACCTTTTCTTCCCTGTGTTCTTGTATACAAAATGCAATATTTTCCCATCTAGTTGAAAAAGCTAGTGATAATTATGGAGAGGTATGAGCTGGCATTAGCTTGAATTTCAAACAGAGAATGTGGTAGTTTCTCTAAGGAGGCAGAAGAGAAGGAAATAACATTCATTTTCATTCAACTCTACACATAAATAATTCAAAACTATTTGAACTCAGAAAAAGCTGGCCAAGGACAATCTGAGGCAAAAGCCTAAGAATTTTCTGCTCTTTTCTTTTTGTTATCTTTTAATCAAATATGCAAAATTCATATTAAATAAATTGATCAGTAATTCTGCACCAACTTCCATATTGGTAATGGATTGGCTGAAATGTATTTAATGTAGGTCAGGTTCCAGCCTTCTTTGACATTTGTGATTTAAGTTGTTTTTCCCCAATTGATAAAATTGGCTGAAAATAACTCCCTCTCTAACACTGGGGGGAGAAAGACAAGTCACATTTTCTAGGGTAGAGGAGGAGTGGATCCATTGTGCCGAACACATAATCCTAAATTGCAAGCTTTATCTCTGAAGCCCAGTTAGGAACCTTTTGGTGTTAAAAAGCTTTTTGCTATTTCTACTAACCTGCTAGATGCTGTAACACGCTGATTGATAGAGCAACAAGGGCCACACACAAACACACACGCAAAACACACATAATTCACATGCATAAATCTATTCATCCAGAGACACTGTGCCCAAGCCACACACTGAGCATTGTTGACAAATGATACTGCATGGATACTCACAGTGCACTAAGCCAAAAAAATAAACCCTATTTGGCACTTTTGCCCTTCCTGATTTGTGGGCCTGAAAGCAAATATATATATTCTCAGAATAGCTTGAAGCAAGAAAGGCTTTATTTCTAAACTGTTTTTTTGCAATCTGGATGCAGAGAAAAATCACTGTTTCTGTGACACTTGAGCATAAGAATAAGAACAAAGCCCCTTAGTCCAGCACTTTGCTTTTTCACAATGGTCAGTCAAATACTTTAAGAAGATCTCAAGCTTCTTGTTGGGGACAGCATGCTCCCAATCCAAAAAAAATGTGCCTTCAAAACTAATAGTGGTGAATTTTTCATGAATTTATCCAATCTCTTTGATCTTAGTTAGTGGTAATCTTAGTTAGTGGTGATCTTAGTTAGTGGTGATTTTAAATTTTTAGGGGTTAGTTTTTAAAAACGGGGTTTTACAGGATTTTATATATATATTTTTATATTTTTATGTGAACCGCCCCGAGTCCTCGGAATGGGGCGGTATATAAATTAAATTAATAAATAAATAAATAAATAATCATCATCTGGTTTTTATATTAGAGGACAATCTGCTGGTTCATGTTTCCTGAAACCAGAGTAACAGAAATTGTAGGAAATAGATAAGGAAAATAGGTTTTTTTTTCCTCTTTACTTAATCAGGGTATTCATTGGCTAAATCCTGACCTGCAGGCCCCACCCTCCATTTCTTAATTCAAGTGAAGTAATTAATAATAGTATTAATTACTTTGTTTATAAGTAACCATAATCAGTCTTATAACTAACGTACATTGAAAGCCTCAAGCAAAACTAGCTATTTAAATCAACATGTTGAAAGGCTTTATAAAAGTAATAAAAAAAATAAGTCATAATATACTGTTGGCATGGTGAAAATAAAAAAAAATTATGAAAAAAATGTTGATGAGGGATTAGAAGAACCTAAGAATAAAATATTTGCTGGACTAAATGTGTATATGTATGAAACTGAAAACTAGTAGTAATTTAAAAGTGTACAGTATAGCAGTCTTCCTCAATCTGTTACCTTCCAGATGATTTGGGACTATGGTTGTCAAGCCTCCAGCCATCATGTGCTGTATTATATAATGCTCTGTTTTAATCTAAATCAAACAAAAAACATATTGTAATCATATTGTGGATAACAATGGGCTATCTGCATTAAAAGGATAAGTATATAGTGCTATAAATATCCATTTCTTTTTAAAGAATTGCTCATATGTCTCCTATTCCTAGTAACATCTTATATAATTTTCTCTAAGGAAAGAACATTTTATGGCAAAGTAAGAATGCCTCAATTATCTTTAGTGGCTTCCTTTTAAGATTCTGAAAAGTAATGAAGAGAAAACAAATATAATTTCCCAAGTATCCTTTAAGAATAAGCGCTGTCCTGGAACAACTTTCAGTCAAGTGATATTCAGACTCTATTAGGTAACTGAATATGGAACAACACTAATATAGTCTAAAATTTTGATGGCTGATGTGGTAAAACTTTCCCTTCATGTTGTATGATTCTTGTTCTGCTTCATAAACAAGGCACACCGGAATGAGAGTTTTGGAACAGCTAAAGATGTCTCCAAAAATCTGAGGAGAGAGAGTCTTGACTTTTCAATCACTCTGAAGTTCAAAAGAGTAACAGAAAATATTTCTCCTCATCTGGAGTAGCAGTGCTCAGTCATATCCCAAATTGGAAGGCTACCAGATAAAGGGAAAATGGATACAAACTTTCAAAAACATGTATCCCATTCATATCGTATAGAAATTCATATCTTGAAGGCTGAGGATTCTATCATTCATGCATAATTGGTTTTCCTGCAAAAGACATATTTTTCGACAGTTACTCCACCATATTAGTTGTAACGCTTGTGTGATGGCTAAACATCGCTCCAGTGTTCAAACTACCACGTGTACCTTGTCTTAGCAGGAATAAGTAGGACTGTATATGCATTCCTTTCTCCAGACAACTTGGACCAAGCTGTAGGCAAACATATATATATAAGCATGAAAGCAACCGTCTTGATAATAGTCCCACAGGCATCACATTTGGTGTAATCATAAAAGCTCTTAAGACACTGTACAGTGCTTATAATTTGATCTCCGAGAGGTGGAGAAAGCATGAACAAAACACATGCCTGAAAAATTTCAAGGCAGTGTCTTTTTTCGCTGGGATTGCAGATGCCTTCCACAGCTGTTGGATAATTCTGGAAAACAGCATAAGTTTCTTCAGGCTCATGTGCCAGGATGCCCAATGCACTTCAGACTCAGTGTGCAAAGATAGGGGACTTGAAAGCCCCAGATAACATAATGGAATCCACTTCCTATTAGAAGTGGCATCATGGGAACCTGCCTCCCTTGCCAATTTTCCACTTAATTAAGATGACAAGAAAGAAGAGAACACAGACTCATCTTTTTGCATCTCATGGTGATGTGCACCCCATTAGTAATGCAGTACTAGGCTTGTGGCATTGAAGTGTCAAGATCCACCTCTGCTCAGGCCAGAGAAAGCAGCTTTTTCAAATTATCTCTAAACATTTTGCTAGGCTGCCTAGATAAAAGCAAACTCTGTAGAATAATTTATAGGCAGAAGCCAATTTGCCTGCAAAAACACAGCAAGCTGTTTCTTTCTCCACCTATTTTAAATAGAAATGCATTCAAAACTAAGCATTAAGGTTAAGAACATATATTTTAATGAATTTGGCCTCATTATCTTACCAAGCAGCAGACCTTATTTTTTTTTTTGTAGATAGAAAAACCTAGTTTCTTTGAAATAGGCATTTAAAAAAAACCCTCTACTCTATAAGATCTTGAAAAGTTATTACTATTTTCAACTCTTGCTTCTGGTATCATGCATATTTATATGTCATTATTATGGCACCATTTTGATCAGTGCCTTCCTGTCTTTTTGCCCTATCATACACACAATAAGGGGCACAGAATTATGTGTTCCTCACTGTTCAAAGCATGTTTACGTGTAGAGCAGGGATTTTAATTTCATGTTACAGTTGCATGCTTTAGTTGGAAATAATATCAAATCCATTTGTTTCAGGACATGTGACATAATTACGTGGCAAATGTAGCTCTTGCTTTTTTAAACTTTTGATCAAGTTTAAGCAAAACTATTTTAACAATTGTGGCCCTGAATGGAAGTGAATTAAAACACAAACTGACCTATTCCATAACAGTATCCTCCTTGAGATGAAACCTGGTTTAATTAGTCCTGAATGGATCATCTGTTCCTTTTGGAGTTAAAATATAGTGATGGAGAAAGATTAGCCAGAATAGATTGCTTACAATTTTTTATATCAGAAGAAAGCTAGATCCATTTCTCAATGGGGAAACACTTTATCATCACTGACTCAGGGCTGACACTAAAGAATACGAGCAGGAAGTCTGTGGAGGACACTTGAGTACATTTATTTAGAGGAATTGAACAAATTGTACCTGTGCATTGTGTGCTCTGAATCTGCTTTTCAATGTACTCTAAAATACTAACTTTGGAAAAGAATCTTTGATGGCCTGTATCCAACTCACATTACTTTCACATTTTGCCAAAATGAAAGCACATCAGTTAATTCACAGGGAGAGAGGAAAAAAAGATATTTTGTTTTTCTAGGAAATAGTCAAAGGGTACAAAATCTGGGACTAAAGGACTTCCTAATTTCCTTAATGCCTCCCCCCCTCCCTCTCTCTCTATATAATGCTTTTTTAATGTGGTACCGATCGAGAGAAGGACTGCACACTTAGAATCCTCTTTTCAGATTCAAGCAGAAGCTAAATTTTGTAGCATGTAGGATAGTCCTAAAAAATTGATATCCAGTGCAAGAAGAGACTTGTATACATTAAAAAATGATTTTGTTATTAAAATGTCAACAAAGGAAAATTCCATTGACCTACATTTTGAAATTATTTAATTAAACTTTTAAAAGAAATAGTGCCAATTAACATGATTTTTAAATTGCCTAGCAAGTTTTCTACATCTGACGGCTTGGATACTTGTCTTCTTTTCCATATTTAAAATTAATTAATTTGTTGTAATTAGGATTAATTTAATCAAATTACTTTTTATTTTGCTAGCATGTTGAAGCTAAATGTATTTACTGTGTGAAAATACAGGAATGTGTGATTTTTATAAGGCAATTTACATGCTTGTTCATTTACTCTGGGAATAAGTAAAACCTAACTGTTATTTTGTTCATAAAACTGGTATCATCCAATTGCAATACTGATATTAACTTACTTTTCCCCCCTAACCTTTTTTCTTTATCTCTTCATCCTTTTATCCCTTTGTTTTCAATAGTGTTACATACACAATCCTAAAGTTTTAATATTAAAGCTGATTCACAGTACTATATTATAATTCTTACGTTTAGTTATATTTATTTTTTGGGGTGAGTTTGAGTCAGTGTTGACTCCTGCAGACTATTGTCTCGAAGAACTTGCAGTTTCCTTGCTAAGATTTGAGTGATTTCCCATTGCCTGCTTCCTAGGAGTCTGAGTGACTGGCCCAAAGTCACCCAGTTGTCTTTTCCCTTGAAACAGAATTAAAACTCATGGTCTCCCAGTTGCTAGCCTGCTGTCTTGAACTACTATGCCAAACTGGCTCTTGAAAATGTAGTCTGTATTATTTAAAAAGTCTGTATAAATCTGTGTAATCAGTTCTTTAGCTGCTTTATTCCTCTCTCATTCTCTTATTCCTCCCAATTATTTTAATCCTATTTAATTTTTATCTGTTGCTTATCTGTTTCTCTCTTGGGTAGTTCTGAGTAATTTTCTTCATTGTAACCTGAGATAGTGTGTTTGCTGTTAGACTATTAGATCCCTTCCCTTCTTTAAAGAAATTCAAGGTGATGGTTCAGCAAATTAGTGAACCATTTCAACAATATCTGGATAAAGAATCTTCTAAAGAAGCTCCCATCATTGCAAAGAGGAATAAGAAATTTTGAGTGTTTTGATATTTCGTTATAAACTATGGTGAAATCTTCCAACAATTTGAATTAGTTAAAGAAATATTTAAATATTATATATATGCTGTAAATTGATGTAC
>JANHFL010003718.1:86138-120919 GCA_032468155.1 Oxyrhabdium leporinum | reverse complement strand
GCATTTTTCCACCTGCAAGTTTTTCACACACACACACACACACACACACACACACACAAATCTCCCCCATACGGTGAGAGTTAGCGTTCCAGTCAAGGAAAAGGAATAGTTATTTTAACAGACATAATGTATATATCCCATAGAATGCTACAACTGTATCAAAAACATTTTTTTTAAGGTTTCAGGGTCTGAGAAAGAGCAGAAAAGAGACATTTGTAGCTGTGGAAGAGCTCCCTCTACTGCTGGTTAGAGACAAAATTGTGGACTTCTTTTGAGAGGTTATCTCAATATATTGATACTGTGGGCTTATTTGCTTTGTATTATATTAACATTTGCAAAAATGAAGCTTGCAGCATAAACAAAGAGCAGAAGGAAATTCCATAACAGCAGGGTACCCTGGAAATTATTACTCCAGATTTGATCACAACTATTTGATTTGTACTCCAGTTGGAAATTTAGCTAAATCTATTATATACAAATATTTAGTTAAAAATCAGTGTTTCAGGAAACACTATGGGCTTCAGTTTCTTTTAGAAAGTTTAAAGGTTTTATATGTAGGCACCCTTTTCTTAGTGTGAAAGGAAGTTCCAGTGACACTCCTATATATGTATGTGTGTCTGTGTGCATGCAAGTCTGCATATGTGCATCACAATTAACCACATAAAATACAGTAAGTGCAATTTCAATATTAAATAATTTCTTTTAAAAAGACCTTAGTGCCATTATAGTTGCTTCCTCTGTTTATTACTGCTAAATTCTTGAAGCAAATATTTGCCAAGGAGGATTAAATAAGAGATAATGAATAAGTCCAGGAGCACCAGGTACTTATATTTTACTGAAAATTTGGCACTTGGAAAATTAATTTCATGAATAGTGACGGATGTCTGAAAGTAGAGCATTTCAGCTTCTCATGAACAGCATTTCTCCTGCCACAGCTCTGTAAGATGAAACATATTCATCTTTGAAATACATGGGAAAACATTTAGGAGCCAAGAAGGAAAAGAGATTTTCCCCTCATCCGTTTTTATTTAACAATAATTATATGATATACCATCTCTAAGATAATAAATACAGCATTATCTCTTCATGTGCAGTTTGTTTCTTGAGAAGAATATTAAGAGTCCTGTTTAGGTAATTTAGCTGTGCTTAGAGAATTTTTTATTATACACGCGTTCTATTTTTTCTTCAAAGACCTGGAACAAATTTCACAAGAGTTTTTTTTTCTTTGTATCATCACTCTACATTGGGAGATAGTTATTTGAAAGGGATTAGTGAAATTTTCACCTATAATTTGTGTACTTGCAGACTATACTGGTCTTCCTTCTTTCCTGGTGGTAAAACAGTTGGACTAAAGCACAATTCAGATAATAGGGCCACTGTCAGATCTGCCATTACAATGTTTCAGCCTTTCTTCACTTTGATGGCATCCCGCCATAAAAAGGGGCAAAGGCGAGTAGGGAAATACAAGGAGGGAGGATGACAGGAACCAGAGTTGCCAACCCGAGGTGAGACACAATGTCTCGGAAAATCCAAGAGCACAGGCCTGAGAGCAGAATGCAAACACCAAAGAGGCCCAAGCTTTAGAACTGTTACAAAAACACCTAGTTTGAATACTATTGGACATTGGTGAAATGACCAAGGGGGAGGCTCCAAGAGAAGGGAAAATGTCTGGTTTATGTGGGAATATTCAAATCTGGCTTTGCTTATGCTGTAACCACTTAGTTTTAGTAAAAGTATACCTTTCACTACAAAATGGAATCAAGGGTCCTAAAAGTCCAAGCTGGGACAGGCTCGACACCCACTTTAGTCAGAATGTTCCTCTCAGTAAATAAATCACTTCCATGCTTATGGCATCATCTGCTTGAAATACAGGAATCATTTTTCAAGTTCTATTCAGCAAAATTACATATGTAAGGTTAAAAAAAATAGAATCATTTTAAAAGGCAATGATTACCAAACAAACTTTTCTGATGGTGAGATTTGATTTAATTTCACACTGAGTTGATTTGAATTTTGGTTGCATACCACAAAACATTTTTTTCAACTATAGTAATTCAGAATGGTATTTAAGAAATGGCCCATTAAGTCTAAGAAATATGAACTACTTGATGTGAAATCACGTGCAATAGTGTTAAATCAAATTCAGTGTGTCATACATATAGATATAGTTTGGTTAGGTTCAATAAGAATATTGATACAAATAGTTACCTTGATTAAGATGGGAGATCTTAAGTAAAAGATAAATGTGGGATTTTTCCTCCTTTTTTTCCTTACATCATGCTATGCAGCTTTCTCATGCAGCATATCATTTGTTTTTTTAAATTTCCACAGCTTTCATTCTGATTAGAATCAATTCTCTCCTAGATTTCTTTATGCTTATGCATGGGCTTTCTTTAAACAGAAAAATCTGCCGTTCTGATTGTCTCCCTAATAAGTGGGCATTTGAGATACCATGTTGATCTGCACTTTCCATGTTTTTTGAATATCTGGAAAGACATTCTGAGCTCAAATACTCGCTCCAAAATAATCTTAAACTATTGTCCATTCTCCCTATTTTAAAACGAGGATCTAAGATGGGAAAGGGGCCCAATGATGTCATGCACACAATAGCATCATGTAAATTATACCACTTACATACCTACATCAGAGAGGTAACTCTGAGGCAACTGGGATTTGCGTGTGGTGTGTGTATCACTGCTTTGATTTATTATGCGTTTTTTTTCCTCCTAGAGAGGACAACTTGGAATCAATTATTTTGAACAGATGTTGCTATAAGCATTGAAAAGTGTGCAGTTAAATTAAGGTTTCAAATTGTAAATGGGGGTTTAGTGATTGTTGTGCTTCATGGCAGAAACAGCCATAAATCAGACCTACCTTCTGGGTTGAAGATGTCTCTGTGTCTCTCAGCTACAAACTAAAGGAAATTTTAAAGTAATTTATAAAAATTGGAAATTGTACATGGCAAGGAAATAAATGTTTATGAAACTATGGAAAAGGGAGAATTCATTTTTTTAAAAAAGGTTTCCTCATTTTAACATGTTTTATGTAAAGGAGATAATTAAATATCTAGAGCCCTTCCCTCCCAGAAAAAAAGTACAAGTACCAAAGGGGAAGAAAATAACCAAAGGTCAGACATTAAAATGGTTAACACAGGCAGATTCATTTTGATTGGCAAGACAAGGGAATAGGATAGCATGAAGAAAGTGTAAGAAAATATGTTTAAAACTGTTGAATACTAACTACAATGTTAAACATTCACCCAGGTTCTCAGGTTTCAGTATCATAGCATTGAACAGAATATAAATTAATATTATTAGTTACTTTAAGGCTGCAGTAATATTATTTAAAGTTTTCCTTATCTTTCCTTTTTTTTCTACCCATGTTAAGAAACTCCGAAAGTAATGTTTCTTGTGAGAGAGTAATACACAAAGAGGCACTGTTTCTTTTTGTTTTTCAAACTAAAAGCCTAATTTAATGCACAACGACACACTCCTTGTTTTAGAGAAGCCCAGAGCCACCAACTCGGTCTTCACAAGAACCAAGACAGTTGATTCTTCTGTTCTTAATAACACTTTTGATTAGTTTCAGAAAAGCTTGAGAATAGGTATATAAGCACAAGGAGATTTAAGTTTCTATAAATATCCCTAAGTATCATCTATCCTAATTTATTTTACTTATTTAAAGTGTAGAGTGTCGCCTGTTTATCTCAGAAAACCAGTGAAGTATTCCTTACAAAAATGCTTAGCTTCTAAATCCTAACCCTGACAAAAACAGCTTGGTCCTTAAATGTTAACAGACAATAATCAGCCATACGTAACCTGATTGCTTTTTACCTTCACTACCTTTGCTTCTCCAAGAGGATAAGAAAAGAGGATACGGTTATATAAATATATTAATTTCCATATTCTATAATTCACATATATTCTTGCAAATATAAAATTACAATTATTTAAATAGAAATACAATATTTTCCTATTTAATGACAGAGATTGTGACCAGCTGACCTTGGCATCTTCTCAGTCAATTGCTTAGATATAAAGACTTTTTTTTTCTTCAAATAATACCGTACATACCATGGGGAAGACTAATCAAAATCCAAGGTGAATGCTTGATAAGAACAATGGAGAATCAGACTGACATAAATAAAAGTGCATAGAAAAGACCTCTGCCGTGGGATTGTAACTGAAATCAAGCCTTGAAATATATTTTGTGTGCATATATTTTCAAGTATGTACACAAACATACACACATACCTGTCTCTCTCTCTCTCCCTCCCTCCCTTTCTCTTTTGTAAATTTATGTATTCTAACTAGATAGATTTTGGCTAATCACTAAAAGCTAAGCAAGGTCAGACATGTTTTTTTATTTGGACACGAAACTATCAAGAAATGTGGTCCTTTGGGCTAGACTGGAACATTATAAAATTTCCCCTACCCATCCCCCAAAAAGAAAGCTTGAAACAGGTGGTAGCAAATCACTTCTACATTTGTATCATAGAAAACAATTACTTCTGCTTTGTTGTCATCCAACTTCACAGTTGTGACAAAGAAAACTCAAGAGTCAAGCTCAACTTGAGAGATTTTAATTCACTAAATAAAGTCATCGCATAAAAAAATTATCTCTCATCTGTGTACATCAATAATTCTTTCTCACATACAAGCTGCACTAATATAAGTAAATTTTCCTTCCTTCCCCTCTCCCTCCCTCCCTCCTTCCCAAAAAGGTCAAAGTGGGAAAGAAGGGAAGGGAAAGGCAAGAATAAAACCAACTGCTGTTGGACATTTACTAGAGGGTTTTGGGGGGTTTTTTGGTAACTCTGCTTCATTTTGATAAAGCAAAAAAAAAGGATTCGATTAATCTCAAAATACTTCACATTCTTTCTTTTGGCCTTTTTAGTAGCTAGAAGGGATTACTGAGTGTGTTGTGAGTACTGAAGAAAAGCCACCCCTGGTGATTCCATTGGAGAATCTTTTGAGACTTTCTGGTGAAGATGTCAAAAATAAGAAAAACAAAAGCAATGCAGAACCTTGACTTTCTCTAAGCAGGGAGGGCATAAAGCAGCTTCAAGGAAGTGCTTTATTCTGTTATCAAAACAAAGCACCCCTTCAACAGCTTTACCCCACTATAATGTCTGCAACCATCAGCAGTTCGTACCTACTCCTTAGTTTTGAGTAGTATCTTAGTAAATCCTAAATGGCATTCCTATCAGCTACGTAGAGTAGAGAAAGATAAAGAGATTGTAATTCTTCTCTACAGTTTGGTCAGTTGCTATGCTGCTGGCATTGCTGTCCTAAATCCTTAAACACTCTTTGTTTCCAAACTGAACAAAACTGGTAAATAGATTTGGCCTAGTGTAAAGACACCCCTAGTGTCTGAGAACATTGTTCCTTAAGAATATTTTTTTTTGTTTTCTGCAGCAAATGCCCTTAAAATATGCTTCATTTTGATTGTTTTTTACTTACTGATATATCCCCCTCTAGTTTCACCTCTGAAATTATGCTCCAGGGAATGACACTGTAGTGCTTAACACTGCACTCCTGACGGAATACTGCTGATCTTAGAATATGTATTATGTTGCTCAGGGGTAATTCTCAACAATCTTTTGAGCCTATGTCGTATACATTTTCAGTCATCTTATACTGATTTCCATTTGCACTTGATCAGCTCATCCAGGACCAGTGCTGCCATAAGCCGAAACTGGGTCAGCTATTCTGATTTTAATGGTTCAAACTGTAGGAACTTGTAATTGCCAGTAATACAGTAGCGCTGATCCAACTCGGGAGAGGTCAGCATAATCTGACTACTAATGAAAGAAGGAAACAGTGAGAGACAGGATGAGTAAGAGAGAGGGAACCAATAAAATTTAGGGGGGGCTGGAATCTGTTCCCCCGTATATGGAAAAATTGTTGCCGGGTTGTGGGTGAGAAGAGAAAATTAAAAGGAAAAATGTTAAAATTAACAGAACTATTCCTCTCTTTGATTGAGATTTTCCCTAACTAAATATCGATGTTGGCTGTTTGCTTCAGATACAGGTTTGAGTTCACGCATTATGCAAAGCCATAGTTTGTTTTATCCATAGCTTTTAAATAACTGTAATGACCAGATATAAATGTAATACTAAATCCCATACTGGGAGATTTACTACTCAGAATGGCTGGATTCATATATTGTGCTAGCCTGAAATCAAACAAGCTCCACTATATCTTGCTGCTTATTCTTAGTTTGTTATTATAGTTCTATATTGGCTAACCTTTTCTACTCTTGGCAATGAATTACTATTGTTCTCCTGTGGAATTATTCCTTTGACTTGCTTTATAAATATAGTGGGTAATGCAGCTTTTATCCTGAGGAATGTCTGGTTGACAAAGGAAATTGTAGATGGAAACAATGCAGCCATTGATCAGGCTGACAGTGGACACATGCACAGTAAAGCTATAATGTGTTGGTTATTAGCCCTTCTTCCACTTAGCGCATTTCCCCTGTGTTCAACCCTCATCTCCCTTTTCTCATTCATCAATTTGCCTTTTCCATCTCGTGCCTATGGCTTTGCTTGTTCCATTTCTAATTCTGAACTCCATTAGTAAATGAGGCAGAAAGACAGGTGTAATTAAAATTGTGTCAAGAGGGATATGAACAAGGAGAAGGTGAATCATCTTTATAGTCTTGCCTCCTAGCATCACACAATAATGTGAGTTTTAATATAAGATCATGTGGTTAAACTACCACAGATTGCAGTGAGATTTTTTTAGAAATTTGAAGGCAAAAGAGAAATTCTCCCCCTGGGTTTTGTGTATGAACATACAGTACTGTTCCCTGTATCCCCACCCACTTTCTGACATTTGAGAGAAAACTGAAATATAGGGCACTACTTGCTTTCTGATTGAGCTTCAGCTTACCAGAAATACATTGAGGGCATCTGATATATTTCCTCAATCCATAACATTGTATTTGTTGATTTATTTTCAGAATTTTTTTGTGTGTGTGTATGCGCACACGCACATGTGCAACAAATGCACATGTGCAGGCGCATATATGTCACTACATTACATGAATAATATTCATTTGTTAGATCTAGATCCTCAAAGCAACACAAATAGAACTTTCTCTCTTTCTCCTCGTCAGTCAACCCAGCAAACAAAAATTTTAAGTTTGCCTGAAAAATCCCTACATAAACCATATGGCCCAAATCAGCTTGAAGTTTGGTTTCCCATGTCCAACATTGCAACCATTACACTATGCTGTACACAGTGTGGGGCAGAAGCAGAATAATCTTATTTTCTTAGTGGCGAACTGCTGGGTTTGTGCAAGTATAGCAAAATGGAGAAAGGAATAGATTTTCTTTCTTATATCCAGATTTTCTTCATAGCAGTTTTAACTGGGGTTAAAAGATTTTCATATAATTTGCTCGATTTTCTATATTTAACAAACTTCTAAATCTATGTAAGATCAATAATTCAGTGTTATACAGTACTGTCAGCTGTAATAAGAAAGATACAGGCTGGAAGATTTCCTTTGGTATATATATACTTTTCCTATATGCCCATGCCTACATAGAAATATATAGGTAGATATCTATGGAAATTCCCAGGTCATGGTTGTCCCAAAGGTGCAGAGCTGAAGAAGCATCTTGGATGAGATGCATAACATATTCAAAGAAAGACCAGAAAGTCAAGTTGCCTCTTGAAAAAAAGCACCTTTGGGATATAGGTGATATTTTCCCCATATAATATAGTTTGTGACAGTTGTTAATTGCCTTTATGAAACACAACAGAAACTGGAGTTAAATTTGTGTAGCAGTTTGCTCAGCATTTCACTTAAATAAATTAATTGTTAAATTATTTACAGCATTAATGATTAAATATGTAATATATTTATAAATAGAAATTATTAGTCATAACTGAATGATAAATAACCTTGGCGAAAAAATCTTCTATCAGCATGTTTTAAGGAACTAAAAAAAAAGCACTTTTAAATTTAAGTAATGAATATAGCCAGAAAGAGAAAGCAAAATTAAGGAATATTTGACATGTAATAGAAAACCTAACAGTGTAGGAAAATGTTCCCCAAACTTGGCAGATTGCAGTGCTGATTCCAAGTGCCTTAATTTTGTGACCTCTAACTTTGTGCATTCACATAGAAACTTTACTGCAAAGAAGTCTAGCATAAGCTTTTTTGGATAAAATTACTATTGTTATCCTTACTTCTTTAATAAAAGTTTAAATTACCATAGTTTCAAAGTATGAAGTGATGCTTTTGCCACCCATCCAATGAAAAAGCTCTATATCTGTAAGACTGAATCTCAGGAAACATAACCTTTGATGTAATGATTCTATATAAAATGGATGTAAAGAAACAATGTACAGTACTACAGTGTAACACAGACATGAGAAATTCAGGAAAGTGTTTGGAAGACTTGAAATTTAACAATTGTCTTAATGAAAACAATTATATGAATAATATTAAGATCTTGAATTACACTCCTCCAAGTCATAACTGAAGGAAATTGCCTACATTCCATTCAGTTTAACATAACCTTTGTTTTTCTTTTTACGACCTTGTAATCCCTTGCTTCAGGGTGGGGTTAGGGCAACTGAATGGAGCTGAGCATTTACTGGTTAGATGCCCTTCCTGACATGTATGTGGAGTTCACAGCAGATATTTTTCCATGCATCCTGATAGAGAAACATCTATTCAGTAAACACTAGCTTGCTTTTCCTCTTGTTTCTACTGCTTGCTGTACACCTGTACATTGTCACATCCACATCATAGGAACCCATTATTCATTCTTCTTTCCCAGCTGATTTTTCAATTTAGTTTGAATTATTTATTAATATGGTCTGCCTTATTTATGTTACCAACTCACACCATTAATGCATTTGTCTTCACAGGATGTTTGTCAGCTAACAATGCAGCCTTTTTTATTTTCTCTTCCTTCTTCTCTCTCAACAGATTTCTCAAACCCAGCTTAAAGCTGAAATGAATGCCTTTTAGACAGAAGGAACCTGAGTGCACTTTCACTACAAATACCAGAGTGAAAGGAAAAGCTAATCCAACCATCCTGCCTGCTGTCAACGTTTGGAACTTCACATTGAGGATTGGCCTTCTGTATAGGACATAGCTACTCTGCAATTTAGCATACATGGAGGAAGGCATCAAAATGTGTAAACCTGGCTAGCAACACGGAGATTTTCAGAAGGAGACTGGAGGACAGTCCAGTTGTACAAGTATTATTTTGCATTTAGTTTCTAGGACAAAACACATCTATTTTGTTTTATTTCTTCTTTTTGCTCAACTCTCCTTTCTTTCTTCAGTTAGAAATGGGCCCGTGGACTAGAATGAGGCCCATGGACAGGTTTGCTTTCTTGAAATCCTGGCTTGTTTTTTTTCTGGGATTGTATGTGCAGTTTTCCAAAGCATTGGCCTGTCCAAGTGTATGCCGTTGCGATCGAAACTTTGTCTACTGTAATGAACGAAGCTTGACCTCAGTGCCTCTTGGAATACCGGAGGGTGTAACCATACTCTACCTCCACAATAACCAAATTAATAATGCTGGATTTCCTGCAGAACTTCACAATGTCCAATCTGTGCACACAGTCTACCTGTATGGCAACCAGTTAGATGAGTTCCCTATGAATCTCCCCAAGAATGTCAGGGTTCTCCACCTGCAAGAAAACAACATCCAGACCATTTCTCGGGCTGCTCTGGCACAACTCTTGAAACTGGAAGAGCTTCATCTGGATGATAATTCTATCTCTACTGTTGGAGTGGAGGATGGGGCATTCCGGGAAGCTGTTAGCCTCAAGCTTCTGTTCTTATCTAAGAATCACTTAAGCAGTGTACCAGTTGGCCTTCCAATGGACTTACAAGAACTACGAGTAGATGAAAATCGAATTGCCATCATATCAGATATGGCCTTTCAGAATCTCACAAGTTTGGAACGTCTCATAGTGGATGGTAATCTCCTTACAAATAAAGGCATTGCAGATGGCACCTTCAGCCACTTATCTAAACTTAAGGAATTCTCTATAATAAGGAATTCATTGACATACCCACCTCCTGATCTTCCAGGTACAAATCTACTTAGGCTTTATTTACAGGACAACCAGATATCACACATACCACTTTCAGCCTTTTCAAATCTTCATCAACTGGAACGACTTGATATTTCCAACAATCAACTCCGGATGCTATCTAAAGGTGTTTTTGACAATCTTCACAGCCTGAAACAACTGACAGCAAGGAATAATCCCTGGCTATGTGATTGTAGTATAAAATGGGTTACTGAATGGCTCAAATTAATTCCTTCTTCCATCAATGTCCGAGGATTCATGTGTCAGGGACCAGAACAAGTCCGAGGTATGGCTGTCAGGGAACTCAACATGAACATGTTGTCATGCCCCACAACTACCCCAGATGTCTCATTTGTTACCCATATTCCCACAACATCTTTGCCAACCATGATGGCCCCTACTTCATCACACTTAACCCCAAGTAACAAACAAACAAGCATTCTTCTTGCCCCTACTATAACCACACTCCCCACTGTGCCTGAGAGGAATGATGAAGAAAAAATGACCCACCCCACTGTTGAACGGTTTCAGCTGTTTATCCAAGTTGTAAATGGCACTTGCATCCAAGTGAGCTGGCATTCCCTCTTTAATGTGATGGCCTACAAGCTTACTTGGGTTAAAATGGGCCATAGTCTGGAAGGAGGCATTATTCAGGAACGGATAGTTACTGATAAGAGGCAGAACACCAGCTTGACAAATTTAGAGCCCAAATCTACGTATCGGATTTGTTTGGTTCCCTTGGATGATTTTAATAATTACCGCATTGGTGAGGACACTGTGTGCTCAGAAGGCACAACAAAGGCTTCCCTATTGAATAACGGAAGCAACTCGGCTTCTAGCCACGAACAGACAACTTCTCATAACCTTGGTTCTCCATTTCTGTTAGCAGGCTTAATTGGGGGGGCTGTTGTATTTGTGCTGGTAGTTCTGCTTAGTATCTTCTGCTGGCACATGCACAAAAAAGGACGCCACACCTCTCAGAAGTGGAAATACAACCGTGGGCGACGGAAAGATGACTACTGTGAGGCAGGAACCAAGAAGGACAACTCCATCCTGGAGATGACAGAAACAAGCTTTCAGATTGTCTCCTTAAATAATGATCAGCTCCTTAAAGGAGATTTCAGATTGCAGCCTATATATACCCCAAATGGGGGCATTAACTATACAGACTGCCACATCCCCAACAATATGCGATATTGCAACAGCAGTGTCTCAGACCTGGAACACTGTCATACGTGATAGTGAAGTGTGTGGTGAGGCAATATTACCACAAGCAAAAACCCAGAGGGAGCAAGCAAAATTAATCTACTCACACACAAATCAACAAAAAATACATTTGATAAATGTTACGCAAATGCATTTGGGCATTTGAATACTCTGTAATTTATATGGTGTACTATATAATGGGATTTAAAAAGAAGTGCTATCTTTTCTATTTCAAGTTAATTGCAAACAGTTTTGTAACTTTTTGCTTTTTAAATCTTTAAAATATATATAAATATATATATAAATATATATATATATTGAAGAAGTACTGTACAGGGTTGTACAATAAGAACCCAATGCCATGGCAAAGGAAATACAAAACAAAATGCCTCATTCTTCAAACATTCAATAGTTTGATTTTGGAGCTGTTTGGGGGATTTTGGCTCGTATATCCATTAGTTTAAGATAAGTTTGTATTACAAGAGGAAACTTTAGGAATGCCTAAGCAGTGTTACATGAGAGGAAAGCAATTTAATTTCATTGGTAATTTTTAAAAAATGGAATAGCATTTTAAAAATTAGATTGGCCACCTTGCCTGCCTCTGTCTCTTTAGCTTCCTTTAGTCAGAGACTAAAACTAGGAACTTACTGGATATCGGGCTTAACCAACCTGTATCCTTCATTTTGTTAATGCTTTTTTTCCCCAAAAGATTTATCACTTTGTTAATTTCTTCTCAGAAAAGCTGGCATGGAATCCATCAAGGCATTTGTTTTTAAATTCTCACCAAATTGGGAATGTTTTCTGACCAGCCTTATAAAAAAACCGAAAAACAACAAACAATAATTAAACCGCATCTAGACTTTGTTTTCTCCAGAAATGCATTTTTGAATTCCCAGTGAAATCAAATTAGGTCATAAATTTCAAAAATTCTATTAGCAATCCAGACAGACCTTTGGCAGAATACAATCAATACTTTCATTCTATAGATAGTCCTCAATTTATGACTACAATTGAGTCCAAATTTTCTGTTGTTAGGTGAGTCAGTTAAGTGAATTTTGCTCCCTTTTATCACCTTTCTTAACGACCGTTGTTAAGTGAATCACTGCAGTTAAGTCAGTCACATGATTGCTGAGTAAATCTGGCTTTCCCATTGATTTTGCAGTCTTGTATACCCATTTACAATTACTTGCCAAACTGATTTTGCCAAATGCATAACTTGCATTATTTCAGGTTAAAGAAATGTCCTCAACTTTATCCTATTCCCTTCCAGATTATTTTGTTCAGTTTTGTACCTTTGCAAAAGGACTTCCTGGGATTCTAAGCTGTACAGTTCTATTAATATGGGAACATGACAAAAAGAATACCCACCCCTTTAGTAATAGAAGAAGAACAGTTTCCAATGCATCATATGGAACATCATATGTTATGCATGGAGCACTTAGTGCAGCTCTTAGTGTTAGACAAAAATCCACTGATGGTAAATTAGTTAATGCTCCCTTTCCCCATATGTAGTTTCTGCATGAAGTTGAGGACACGACTGTATGATGGCTTCATATACTGGCATGACTGGGATATTAGCCAAGAGATAAGATGTTAGCTGAGATTATGGAATTGTAGTCCACTAAATGTAGAGAGTACCAGGTTGGAAAAGGCTGGACTATACTACCCATATTTTATTTGCTTTCTATTTATTTTAATCAATAAATTAGTGTGGCCTTCCCTTATACTCTTCTCTATTTTTTTTAATCTAATTCAATTCACTCTCCAATCATATGCAGAATACGTGAGAATTAAGCACAATTATCAACTCATTCATTTTAAAAAACAACTATGTCTCCTCCTCCTCCTCCTCAATTATATTGATTTCAAACAGAGGCTTAAAACTGTTTTCTAATAATCAGAAATGACCTACAAAATTAGTCATCTCAGTAATATATCCTTTTATTAAAGGCTACCAAAAATCACCTTTGAAAAAAAGAAGAATTTAAGGTATGGAAATGAGAACCGTGGTCAGTATACCTTCTCAGTTTACCTAATCTGTTGTTATTCACAAAACACACCTACAGATACATTAATGTTTAGCAACATTCAGATGGATCACTACTTTGTAAGATAGCAGAGTCCAATAATTCCCTAAGGGATTTGTTCATTTTGCAATCATTCTTCAATAACATAAGAATTTCTATTGGTATTTTAAGCAACCTGTGTGGGTACAGTATCAGTGTAGTTGCCAAAGGTTGCTAACTAAAAGTTTGCCATATGGTTTGAAATGTATAATTTTAGTTAGGAAACTATGTTTTTTCCCCTTTTGACTGAACTAGCTGATTATTTGCATATGCCGGATAATGGGATGTCCTCCAAACTGAATTCCTTTATAGAGCATAAGGCTAAATCTTATTTCCAGCATAAGGAATGTGTCTGAATTTCAGTTGCTGAGTAATGGCTGTTATTCTTACTTCCTCCTAATCAGAGTCATGTACTTGATGAGAAATATTATGATAGACTAAATAGGCTTTTTTGTCTAATCTAGTTATTTCTAGTTACGTTTTTCTATATCATGAATCTAAGCAACACACACACATACACACACTATCTTATCAATAATAAAATGGAGAGTCCAAACAGTAGATCTTGTATCTGTGTTGCAATATATATGGCAGTCATTTACATGAACAAAAGAAAGTAAATATGATGTTCATCAATGCCATCAGGATTGAACTTTTTTCATCCTAGTAATCTTTGTCAGAATTTTACCCTTTCCTTTGCATTCCTGATTGTTGCCTTGACTAGAAAGAAATTCTCTGTCTCATCTTTGAAACATGAGCTGGTTTCATTTTGTTTCGGAAACATAAGCATTATTGAGAACACCAGTTATGAAAGCTATGACTTATTCCAAATGAACATTTTACGAGTTCTTAACCAAACCACTTTTCAAGTTGCAAAATTCGTAGTGCTTCTATGAGCAATTTACAGTTGGTTCCTTCCCTTTGAACTCTTCCTATTTCTACTTTTCATAATATAATGGATGATTGGAGATATATGTAACCTTACATCCTATATATATCAAGGCTTTTATGATATGCTTTTACACCCAAGTTACAAAGGATAATTACTGTGTTTATACAACGTGTGCAAGCCAAACAATGAGACTTTAAGATGACTAAAACCTAAGAGACATGCTAAGTCAAAAGTTGAGTTTCCTACAACTTTCTAAATGGAAAACTATCAAGCTTCAATCTACCTATTTTGGATTAGTTAAATATTGTATAAACCTAGTCAAGGAAACCTATAACAACAGTTTAAACATGTCAGGATTAACTTTATCCATTATTTTTAAAAAATGCCCTGGATACATTTACTATTTTATCTTAGGTTCATAATGGGGCACAACTTAATGTCTTTAGGCATTTAATACTTTGTTTAAAGACAGCTATTCTATGCAGAAAATTTACAAGCAATAAGATTCGAAAGATTTGATGGAAAGCTAGTCATTCAGTCATCTGATGCTTTTGTTAGCAGTGTCAATACCACTTAGTGTAGTTTGAGAGTCTAATCCCAAAACTGTACTGATTGGATCATTTCAAAGATAGTCTGTTCCAACTTGGTTTGGTTAACTGTAAAGAAAAAAGGGTGCGTCATTATCCTATAGAGTGTCCCATAAAAAGAATTGACTGCAACTTTTTCAGCAGGCTGGGACATTTATAAGCATAAAAGACCATTATGAGAAACTCTTGCCCAATTTTATAGAATTATAGAAATGTTGATGGTTGGGAATGCCTTGGCCAAATTTCAAACATATAAGTAGATTTCTTTTTCTGCAAAGGAACAGGTATATGAAAGGAAAGCATATGACTCTTTCTAAAAGCAGTTGAGTAGACTCTTAGAATTTGAGCCATTATATAGGATTAATTCTCTATTTTCCATAAAGTAAATCAGTTTATGATAACTAATGTCATGCAAAATCAAAATTTCACAAGAGAATAAGACTAGATAGCTAATGATAACTTTAAAGGTTTCTCCCTGTTCCCATGAGTTTGTTTGACCTGGATAAAAGTTGCTCAGATCTTATAAAAATATGAATAAAGCACTAATGATTGCAGAGAAATATATGCATCTCACAAAACTTTGATATGCAAGTGATTTTGTGTCTTCATTATTTTTCAAAGGTAATATAGAATTTCCCCAAATTAAAATGATTTTCTGTAAAGAACTGAACAGGGAGGTTATTTTATTATATTAAAAATTTTGTGATAATTCTAATGGACAAAACAAATAAATTATCATATGAGATCTGGTGATTAGAAACTTAATTCTGATGACAAAGTAGCTGGCTGTTTTTCACATATACAATCACTAATATTTTTGGAACAATGCTTAAAAGCATGTATTAATTCTGATAGCTGAATGGAATAACACAAAAAAAGTAATATAATTTGTCCTTTCATTCATCAATCCATCCACCCTCTGGAAGTGATTGCAGTCATTGAGAGAGTTGCATCTACTCTCCAAAGTTAAACTACCTTGTGTGTACCAAGAGTTTCTTACAAATCCCACATAATCTCAGAAGGTAAGCAATGTGGGATCAATACCTTTAAGGAATGATGCCATCCCAATCTTAAAAAGCTTGTCAATCCAATGGTGCATAACTTTTTTAAGTTTCAGATATCTACTGTAGTATCCCACTGTAAAAGATATCTTTAGAAGTATTCTGTGCAGCCAGAAAATGTCAGGAAGAAAAGTAGGACTGTGCTGTTAGTTCCATCTCCAACATCAGCATGCTCTGCCTCCTGATGCTTTCCTGTTTTACAGATGGGAAAAGAATTCATTTTAGTACTAAAGGTCAGTGAAAAAAGAACAGCCAGTAAGCAGTCACAAGCTCAGAGGGAGTGAAGCACATGCTTTGCCGGTGATATTAAGATGCCTCAGGTTTGTATACTGGAACAGTTTACAATAGTGTTTTTCAAACTTGGCAACTTTAAATGGATGGACTTCAAGTTATTAAAACACCAGTTTGCAACACTGCACTACACTTTCAACAAAATTTCAGAGAATGAAAATAATAGAAACACCACTCACGCATTTTTAAAAGATGCTAGAAATAAAACAACTGTTTTTTTGCTGTTCCCCCTAATAGCATTGCTTTGCTGATAGGCTAATTTTAAGGCTCTTTAGTTCACATTTTTCTTTATGATTGCAATAGCAATTTGGAAAGTGGAAGAGAGAGACTATTCCAAAAAAAAAATCCTAAACTTTGAATGCATACACCTCTTTCTTCCAACTTTGGGTTGCTGTTCTGGAAGCTACTCTCGGTGGTTTCCACGTGTTAGTGCATGCAAACCCACTTAACTTTGCTATTGTAGTTGCATTAAGGAAGTGAGTAGAAATATTTTGTATAGGCTCCCATATGTTCAGAAGTACTCTTCTGAAAGTTTTGCACAACCTTTGGAAGTTAAGAGAATGTATTTGTGGATTTCAAGTTGCTATCTTTTATACCCTGCCTGTCTGTAGCTCCTAGAATAATTCATCTGCAAATTCTGAATATGTCCTCCATCCAAAGAAGACATTTCTTCATTGCAACTTGCTCCTGAGCCCCATAAAAATGTGGCAGTGTGGTTGAACATAACATGTTTGTTCCTAAATAGCAGTAGCACTCTTAGACTTATATACCACTCCATAGTGCTGTACAGCACTGAGCAGTTTACAGTGTCAGCATATTGCCCCCAACAATTTGAGTCTTCATTTTACCAACCTTGAAAAGAGGGAAGGCTGAGTCAACCTCAAACCTGTCAGGGTCAAACTCCTGGCGGTGGGCAGAGTTAGTCTGCAATATTGCATTCTAACCACTGCATCACCAAAATCACTGCAGCTCAAAGCTACTTTGAAAAGCTTAGAATGTTATTTCAAGATAGTATAAAAGTAAGGCCCCAATTGTTGGTTTTACAAGCACGCTGCAGGAGTGGGGAATCCTCACTGTAGGATATGTGCACTTCCCAGCTCCTCTTTGTGGCCTCAAAACTCCCTCTCCTACCTACTCACAAGTTGAATCTCCTTATTTCAGTGTCAGACTGCTAAGGAAGACCCATGGATACTCCACCATTTTTATTAGAAAAACTAATGGTGGCTAAGGTTTCACCTGAAATACGATCTCATCTCATATTTAAAAAAAATCCAAATCTGTCTAGTTCATTAATGATAAGATTTTTCGTGTGTGTGTCTGTGTTTATCCATATGTCACCCAATCATCAAAACTGACTGACAGCCTCCGTATGTGTGTGTGTGTGGGGGGGGGAGTTAATGGATTAAAGTTATATAAGTATTTGCCTTAATTGCTGGGTCATGCTCAATGAAAGAACATTGTTTGCAAGCAGAACATCTCAAGTTAAAATCCTCAATTAAAAAGATATGGGTGATGGAAAAAGTATTGATTTTCAGGAGAAATTACACAAGGAAGAATAAATCTTGGTCCACATGATCTAATATTCTTCACATGAAAGGTCTTTATTTGCTTTACCAGGGAGAAAACATCTGGGTATCTAGATATTATTAAACTTCAGTTGGATGATGAGAATTACCATTCAGTATTAGCTATTAACATTTTTTTGTGTCCTTATGATTTTAATACTGAAAATTAGATAATGAAGAATCTATTGCATAGAAGGGGGAGAGCAACAATGGGACCTTCTAGAGTCATACAGTAGATCAGATTTCAGAGCTGAGGATATATTAATCAGCTCTTGTTACTATCAGATTGCAAATGCAGAAAGTCAACTTAACCTGAAATCTCACATCAACTCTTTCATCAGCCTTACCTTAGACTTACCTCAACCTAGAAATTCAAGAACAAAGCAATAAAAGCATAAATTATGGCATGTCCATGTGTGAAATGAAACCGCAAGAGAGGTTGGGCTTCCTATAACTAAGATCATGCAAGCACACACACCAACGACACTTGAAAATTCTGCCTGAGACCATTTTAAGATAACCACTACATATAGTGGTTCTCTTTTAAGCCTCATGAAACAACTTTGGTTGCATTATTCCTCAAGTGTTTGTGAAATTGAGAGAGTTTTCTGAAAAGAACATTACAGGTAATCCTCAACTTACAACAGTTCATTTAGGGACCAACATCACTGAAAAAAGTGACTTATGACCATTTTTCACACTTATGACCATTGCAGCATCCCCATAGTTATGTGATCAAAATTCAGACACTTGGCAACTGAGGATCTTTACAGTGTCCTGGGTTCATGCAATCCCCTTTTGCTACCTTCTGACAAGTAAAGTCAATGGGAAAGCCAGATTTCCTGAACAACCATATTGCTAATTTAACAACTGCAGTGATTCACTTAAATGTCTTGCTTAGCAACAGAAATTTTGGACTCAGTTGTGGTCGTAAGTCAAGGACTACCTGTAGTTTCTTTTAAAAAAAATCTAGAAGGCTAGAAAATACATTGTCTCTAAAATGTAAAATTTGCGTAACATTTATATTGCATAATTTTGGCTGGATCATTCCTTACCTGCTTTTCAAGATAAAAGACATTTCTGAAAAGAAAATTATAATTTTCTATAATTTTTTTTTTCCATTTCTTTTTTCAGGACTCAGCAACTATGTTTCGGTGGCATAATGGGTTAAGTTTTGCAATCTTTAGTTAGTCTTACACTCCTCATTCTTTATATGCAGTTTTCACGTATAGGCAGAAAATGTTATGTTATAATATGCACAGATGAGCAGATACATATATATGTGATATAGTAATGATTTGAAATAGAATAAGCTGCACAAACAAAAAATGACAAATGCTAATTTAATAAAATATTGATTCTTCATATGGCTTTGACTCTGCAAACTAATCATATAAAGTTCATAACTTTCTAAACTGGAGAAATTTCACATAACGTCTCAATGTATCATGCATTTGCTTTAGTGAAATGCATTGAAATGCAAGTCAGTGCATTTGAAATCTGAGATCAATACCTATACTTTTCTGCAGCAAATGGATTGTCTTTCCATGACTCAGTGCTCCTGGTGGCAAATAAAATAATACTACATATATAAAGACATTAAAATAAGTAGAATGACTAGGAAAAAATAACAGCTGTAAATGATAAAACCAGAAATAAAACAATTAATAGCAACACCTTTACTCTGAGAGAGTAAATCTGAGTTATTCCTGGAACAGCATTAAATTGTCTCAAAGGTGCTTTTTCCAAAAGGTTGGAAAACATGTTTTCTTTCCTTTGAAAACATTTCATTTCTCATCCAAGAAACTTCTTCGGTTCTGATGTTTCTGTCCTGTTACCTTTTGGAAAGAGCACTTTTGGGACAACTGTAACCTGGATGATTGAGAATCTCCATAGACATTCAGCATTAAATTATCCTTAGATTTGGTACACATTGGTAAAAAGACACTGTAGCCAGCCAGCTGCAGGGAATTAGTTTAACAATCCTTGAAGTCTGCTCTTTAAGATAGGTACATCTGTACATATCAGGTATGATAAAAGTGAATTTTTCATGTTAGTCAAATAAAGCAAAAATAGTCATACTAAGAGGTGGCCCTATATAGATTGTAGATGACAAAAATTTTCTAGAAACAGGAAGTGAGAATGCAATTTTGGATCTCCTCTCTAATGTATGATCTATCTTATAAAATTTGATTGTCTTCTCAGGACCATAGCGCTTTAGCCTAAGACTACTTTTGAGGAAAAAATCTGGACCATCCACTTCTCATACAGAAAAATGCACAGAGACAGGTTTTGCATCCCTAAATGTTAGCATAGTTAATGTACTACACACACAAGCTGATTTATTTTTTTTTATTTTTCTAACACACCTCACACCTAGCATTAGCAGATGTCTGATTTAACAATTATGGGGTTTTTTTCCTGACAAAAAGTATGTTACATTTGAAGACCACCTATATAATTTCTTTTATTTGTACTGCTTAATCCTGGAAAAAAATAATCTGTAAACCTGCACAATTTGCATTTCTTTAGGCTTTTTATGCATTATTTTCATTTTTCTTGCATGATTTTCAAAATAGGTTTTCACTCTTCCTTATCACTATACACACACACACACACACACACACACACACACACACCCTAATAACCAAGTATAATAATTCAGGGAAAGTTTGTTACAAAAATGAACTTCAAACCAATTCCAGTATGCTTTAGGTCCTGGGAATTATTCTGTATCTGTTATGTTATGTGCAGATGGCTCATTTAAGTCTTAAGTCTCTCATCTACTCTGAGACAAGTACTGCTATTTTATATGAATTCACTGCCAGTCATACATACATACTCTACAACAGGAATCAGCAGCAAAAGTAGATATTCCTTGTGAATATCAGATGCATTCTTCCACGCTTCCAAACAAAAGTAAATGACTGTTAAAGGGCATTTTAGAGCTGAAAAGGCTACTTCATGTTCGTCGACAATAGGGAAAGTAGAAGATGGCAGATGTTGCTTGTTAACATTCCCCTAATTATATAATAACTACCTAAAGGCTGGGATTCTAAGATTGTATGCAGAGTAGGGGATATCATAAGGAAGTTGAGAGGCTGTAAACATTCAGGAATCATAAGTAGGAATGTATGACTCCACATTTATTTTGTATTAGTCTGATATATATTTAATAAGATATTATCCATCCCATTTCTGCATCATTTTGCTGTTTTGGAAAAATGCATTTGTTTTCATGTATTCATAATATAATGATTTTGTATATATCATTCCCAAATGTACACATTTTATTTACAACTCTCCATAATACAACTCTCCATAATGCTTCTGTAATTTCTGTGTGTGACAAGAACTGGATCACAAAATTAATTGAAATGCACAATGATGTGTTCCAATCTACATATTAATCTGGAATCCATATATTAATTTGGAAAATGGAAATACGCTGACTAAATATATCTCTTCAACATCCATAAAAGAAAAAGAAAGAAAGAAAGAAAGAAAGAAAGAAAGAAAGAAAGAAAGAAAGAAAGAAAGAAAGAAAGATTCCCCAACATTTTTTCAATCCAATTTAAGTTGTTCTAATTTGGTTCAGAAGTTATGTACTCTAGAAAGAGGGAAGAGCATGGAAATAAGTTATTTAGGGGCTTCCGCAACAACAGTTAGTGACATCAAGAGTCTTGCTTGTTTTGAACATGCGTTACATGCATGTAAAAAAGATATGGATTTGATATTTTGGTTACACTCCCTTTTTGACATATTTGATCTTTGCTGTAGGTACACCTAGAATCATCAGTATACAGTACATAGATTGGAGAGGAATCCTTGTCCAAACTTGAGAACACATTTCCAGATGTGGCTTGGGATATCTTAAAAATATAGGTTGAGAAAATGTAGTTGTAGACTCATATCTCAGAGAATTTTATTGAGTCACAAGGAAAGATCAAAGCTTCATGGAAAAAAGAAAGGAAACTGGAGATTTAAGTCCGATGTTATAGCATGTTTAATAATGCAGCATGTTATTAAGGAGCAGGTCTCCCCGAAATAAAAGTTTATACTGAATAATTAAAACTTGGCATCTGGAATCTTTGTGATTTCTCCAGAGCTCTAGCTGTTTCCTTTCAACTAAGAAGAACCAGTGCTACCTATAATATCTATCCTGCCTTTGATTTTGCCATTTGCCTTTGATACGTGGGTAGAAAAAGGACATACTGCACATGCTCATAGATACTATTCTTTGTTACATATGAATTCCAAAGTATATTAAATATTAATTAAAATATGTTCTGGGGCTAAATCTTACTGACTCCAGACTAAAAGTATTCTCTAAATCTGCTGTTTATCATATCCATTTAAATTACTTAATAATTGCTATTCACTTATAGAAAAAATAGTGCTATATCTAGAAACAATTTACCATTTCACTTTATCTCTAAGCCTCGAGATATTTAAAAAGCACTTGGACTTGGTCTATTTACTGAAGAATCAGAGCAAACTAGTTTTCTGGGTGGAGATAGTATTTGACCTAGGATCTTTTTCTGTAAATAATTGTCCATAACCCCATTTTCATTTGCTAACAATAAAAAAGTGTAGAATCCCATTTTATCTGACAAATGTGTTGATGACACAAGGTACAGTGTGTAACCTTACAATTGATGCCTTTCAGAAAATAAGGAAAACACGCAGCAAATCACAATTGGAGGAAGAAATATTACAACCCAAATCTGACCTTAACTATTCAGCCTTTTTATTGAACAGTCCCATTTATTTTAGATTAACACTTCAAAGGAAATATTTCTTAACAAATGATGGAAGACTTTGGGCAGAAAACAGACACTGTTTTGGCTAGGGAAAAGAACATTTCTCCCCTTCATTGAGGCATCTTGTAAAATCTATAATGTGTCAATGCCATTACTGCAGGAATATGTGGCTTCTGATATTCAAAAGACGATTGCTGTCCATTCCGCAGAAATATGTCATTTGAATTTCCACATATTTTTCAGGCATCTTATGATGAAAAAAAATATCTACAGAATAAGATCTGACATTTTGGAGAAATCATTCTTTGCATCAACTGCCACCCACACCTGCCTGTGTTTGGTAAGCTTTGTGTGATAAGAGCTAAGTGAGCCCCTTGTTTTTGTTCTGTGACTCTTCAGAAACACATAATTTCAAGCTGTGTTCAGAGGAATTATACAGTTGGAAAGATTAATTTAGGTCATCCAATCCAATCCCCTACTCAGTGCAGGAATCCAAATTAAATAATCTCCAACAGATGGCTGTCTGGCCTCCATTTAAACATACCAAACACAGGGGAGTCTACCGCCTCTCTATGTAATTGGTTCCTGTCAAACCATTCATACTTTCATAAAATCTTTCTAATATGCATTTGGAATTCCTGCAACTTAAAGCCATTACTCTGGAATCTGTACTCCAGGAGAAGTCTGGATCTTCTTCTGTTTCAGGGATTTCCTTTCAGGGCTTTGAAGAATAGTATTATATCCTTTGCTGCCGCAAACACTGCCATCATCTTCACCTCCCAAGATTAAACAACCCTAATTCCTTAAATTTCTCTTCACAAAACTTTTTTAGTCTTCTAATTATCCTTCTTAGTCTTCTCTGAAGTTACCTCAAATTACCTGCATTTTAATTTTATTTGTTAACCAAACTTGTATAGCTGTTCATCTCATCAAAATCAACTCTGGATAGTGCACAACAATCAGAAAAAATACAAATATAGAAGTAACAGATATAAAAAAATGTAAAAATCAATATTAATAAAGAGTATATAAAAGGCGAAGAGAGGATAAAATATGGGGAATTCTTAGTGTGGTAGAATGGACACAAGTAACTAAGTTGTGCTCTGATCAATGTAGAATAAAATGAAACTATTTCCTCCTGTAAATTTTAAACAATACTTCTGTTGATGCAGCCTAAGATTGCATTTGCATTTTTGGTTGTCTCATTACACCTCTGATTTATATGCAGTTTGTCATCAGTACCAAATGCTTTGTCACAATTACTATCACCAAACTACTCTATACCTTATGCTTGATTAATATTTTATAAACTTGTAACTTGCATTTGATATTACTTGCATTTGATAAATATTACTTTTGTCTCATTTCTCTAACTCATCAAGTTCATTATGAATATTATGTCTGTCTCTTATAATATTAACTATCCACCCAATCTTCTGTCATCTGCAAACATGATAAAATTTTTATCCACCTTCTCATCAAAATCATGAATACAAAAGTTAAAGAGTACAGAGGCCAGGATGGAAGATCATAGTAGCTCACTAAGTATCTCTCTTCAGTTTGATGAAAAGAAACAGATAAGTACATTTGAGTACAATTTTCTAGACAGTTATGCATCCATTTTATTGTACTATAACTCAGGCCAGTTTTAAAGAGCTTCATTAGTTAAGTGTGATGTGGTATTTTGTCAAATGCTTTGCTAAAAGTCAAGGTACTGTAGCATTCTCACAATCTACCAAAGAAGTTACTCAATCAAAATAGGAGAAAAGATTAATCTGGCAAGATCTGGAGCTTTCAATCCTATGTTGATTATTAGTAATTATAGCCTCTTTTTCCAAAGTGCTTACAAGTAAATCTCTTTATGATCTATAGATGTAAATCTAAATTAAATTTAGATCCGCTGAACTGCTTTCAGATTAATTGTTCTGCAGTTCCTTGGATCCATCTTTCTCTCTTTATGAAGATAATATTTCATCATATTTATTGCTATCATTAGGGTATCCATAAATAAGTAGAGGCACATGAGAAAACAGCAAGGTTCTTTCCAATATGGCTGGATCCAGGCATATTTTAGAACTGGCAAGCTATTTTGTCTCCATGTCTTTATATGATCACATAATAACCCTTCTTCCTCTTCCTGTCATCTGCACTGAAAGATGTGCTTGCTGTAGCACATGTAAGCATGGCTTACTCTGGGCTTTTTCAGAGTGAACATGATTCAGGGTAGAGATTCCTGAGAACTGGAGTTCTAGATGTGTGATATCTTATGACAGGAAACTTATTCTGGCACGAGATTCTCCCACCTTCAAGTGATCCCCTATCTTCCTAAGTATAATAAAGTAAAGTAAAATAAAGTAAAGCAATGCTGCTCTTTTACCACTCTCTCAGACAGCTGTGCTAAGAGCTTCCATGCCTACATAACAACTGGCTCTGGTTCCTTCGAAAGCTCAGAATGGAACAAACTGTGTTTGACTAGGAGCATCATTGTTATACAGAACAATCCATCAATTACTTCCGTAAAGGCAGTCTATTTTACCCAAGTGCAATGTAACTAATCTTAGTCCAGTGAAAAATCTGACATTCTTGCTTGCAAAACTTTAGTCAGTGAAGCCAAACATTCTCTGGTTCATTAAGTTTCTGGATGCTTCAGAGGCATTCCTCTGCAGACAAATTGAATCCCAAAGCAACAACAGTGAAAAACATTTAAACTGCAACTTGAAGGACAGTATATTTTAAAAATAATGCAGATATCATAATACCCAATCAGTATAGGTTAGGTAAATAAGAATAATCCTGTGATTTTCAAAACTTTTTAAAAGATCCTAAGAAAAAGCTCCCTAGGAATCTATAATTTATGTTATATATGTTAGGTATATAAATGTGGTCATATAGAAGTTATTTAATACCAAAACAGAATTTCAATATTAATGTTGTTTGCTAGAAGAAAGGCATGTCCTGCTTTTTTTCTAGCATCTTAATGGAAGGTTACTCAGTATTCCCTCCTCTGATTATTTGCCACAATAAAATATTTTTGTGGTAAGTGGGGCTGAGCAAAAGTGACTATAAGTCACTCAATGAGCTTCCAAAGTTGAAGGTGGATTTGAATGAGATCTTCCTGGTCCTTGTACTACACATGAATCACTAAATATATTTGGCTCTGTTCTGTAATAAGTAACAAAATATAAACATCAGTATGGTATGTATTGGATGGTACAGTTAAAGATAAACAATTTTGGGTAGGAAAAAGTTAGATTTTACAGAAAGAGGAAAGTTGATACTTACTGCTATCCTTTTTAGCTGTTCTATATTAAACATAACATCTAGATACTGGAAACTACTTAAATTTAATGCTTTATCAAGGAGATAATTCCTTTCTCCCATGTTATATGAGTAACTCTGCAATAGAAGCAAGGATGCTAACTGCTTGGCAAAACAAAATTAGAAAGACCTCTGCATATTATTCTTAAAATCACGTCGCACCAAATCCTCAGCCCTACATTAATTAAAAGGAAATCAGATTAAACTAGGATATTTTCTGCAGGTTAATTAAATAAAAAGAATCTTGTCTGACTTTGAACCATATACATTATTACACAGCCAGTTTCCAGTCTCTTCAGTCTGATAGTTTTTAATACTTTTCTTTAAAAAAAAAAAAAAGAATGATCAGGAATAAATTCAGGCAAAGTTGGAAACTTTAGACACTGCATGTTTACTGTTTTATATTGGAAGTCCCATCTCATTTTGGCCTTGGATTTCTTTTTGATTCTGTTTTAAATTTCCTTGCAATATAAAGATTTAAATACTTCCAAGTATTTTATTCCTGGCAATCTATGCTGAACGAGTTCTGTAAAATAAATTCTCAATAAAACTAAGATGTACAGCACAGTCTAGGGTCACCAACTCTCAGAAGCCATTGCACGAAACTTGTAGCTTGCAAAATGATGGTTTTGATCAGGGGTCCCCAACCCCAGGCCACGGAAGTGGTCAGTGAGTGTGTGCACTTGCAGGCTGCCCCGCAAAACCATCCCCCCCCCTTGCTGGTCCATAAAGCTGGAAAGGTTAAAGAACTCTGGTTTAGTTATAGTGTAAGATCTTGTATATACAAGAAAACTGAAATAAATTCTGAAATAGGTGTTATTTCTGGACCACCACAACCACATCACCTTATAGTGACCTAAAAAGCAGTTGACCATCCCATTCTGTGTCAAGTCTTCCAGAAGTGCAACTTATTGGCTCTGACCATCTCTATCATATAAACCACACATGAGGCATTCTTGCTAATGCTAGTTAGATACATTCTCCTGATTTTTTTTCTTCCTTTTCCTTTCTTATCCAAGTTGATGAAATGGAATTTGCTTTTTCATTCTTCAAAGGAGAAAGGAATTCTGGAGAATTTATCAGAAGTTTGATTTTTTTCCCCAGTATTCTACAGCCACCCTAACTTCCCACTCTTTAATTAAATTTGAAAGAAAAACATCAGACTAATTTCCCATTAGTCTGTTCTAATACTTGTGCTATAAGTCCTGTATGTGAAAAATTATTGGAAAAACTCTGCTTCTGCTTAAAATATTTCAATTGCACACCCACCAATTTCTAAAGATAAAGGTAGCAATGCTATCAACTCAGACTCAACTCTGATGCCTACCTGGACATAGCTCTACATTTTCTTTACAACAATATAGAAATGGTTTGTCATTTTCTTCTTTCTTCAGGTTGTTTTTGGTCCTTTCAGTCTAGTCTAAAGTTTTGAGTTTCTCTAGTGAAATCCCATTCAAAAACAAATCAGACTCAATCCTACTTAGCTTCCAAGCCCAGATAACATTGGTAGTATTTTCACCTACTCTTCCCATAAATATGGTGCAGAATTTCAAAAGATCAGTTTGGTTGCAATTATAGCAAACATGGTTTCAAGCACAACTGTTCTTAATATATCATAGAACAAGAAAAGTTAATGAGTATCAATCTAGCAATAGCACTTAGACTTATGTACTGCTTCACAGTGCTTTTACGGCCCTCTCTAAGCAGTTTACAGATTCAGCATATTGCCCCCAACAATCTGGACCCTCATTTTACCCACCTTGGAAGGATGGAAGGCTGAGTCAATCTTGAGCCAGTGGGACCTGAACTGCTGAACTGCTGGCAATCAGCAGTCAGCCTGCAGTACTGCACTCTAACCACTGTGCCACCACCACTAAAGGCCAGTCTCATGTTGACTACTGCTGTTCTTAATATCAGTATACATTCAATCCTCTGGCCATACTTCCAAAGCTTTAATGAAGATATAAATGGGAGAAAGAACAGATGGGAGAAGGTCCTACATCAGAAAAAGCAGGACAATAAGATTTAAAAGTACTCTCTTACCAACCAATAGACATTTTTTCCTCAGGAGTATTTTTTTTTCTTCATTAAAAATGCATGGTATGCATGTCAGAAGCAAGTTATATAAATCACAGCCTTCTTTTTGAAATCCTGAAGCTGTTGAATGCAAACGTAACAATGATACTTAACGTAAGAAATAGAGAATTGCATGCATCCTTGCATGCACACATACATGTAAACAAACCTTTTTTTTAAAATGAAATTCTAAAAATGCTGTAATTTCCTCAGTGAAAGTAGGTGTAATCTAATGATTTACTATGATTTAGCTGTTACAAAACACACAAGATATGTTATTTCCAAATAAGTGCTCTTTAGAATACAACACATTTAGATATTCTTCTTTAAAACAATATTTCTTCTCTTGAATTCTGAGCTGAATAATACAATACATTTTTAAAGCTATACTGTATACTGTTTCATTAATAATGCCAATTCTCTTTTAGAAAACTGCTAATATTCCCCATTATGAAATTAATACATTAACTGGAAAGGCCCATATTAAATTTGTTCTCATTAAACTTTTATTATGGAAACTTTTAAACAGCTGTTTAGATTAAGCATTGTTAATAAAGTCAGGAAAAGGAAAATACATTTATAAAGGGATTCTTTTAAGATTCATTTCTTGAATAATGTCTGAATAAACATAACAGAAGTTTCAGGAAGACATACCGTAGGAAGAATGAAGGAAGTGAAGGAAACTTTAAGTTACATACTTAATATGTACAAATCAAGACTATTGTTACTTTATACCATATGGCAAAAATATTAGTTCCAAACTTATCTATTACTGAACATATGTTTAAAATAGTTAAAATAGTATGCATCAAACTATTATATGGTTATATTATAGATGGTACATCAAGAAAGTGATTAAAAAAACACTTTTCAGAACATTAATTTAATTCTAGTGTATCATACAAAATTGTCAAAAATTTTGAGCAAGTCGTTCAAAGACACACTGTTTGCTTTTTTTGATCTTGCTACTGCTTTCCTTCCTCAGATACCTGAGAACAATTCAGTCGTACTGAAAATTTTGCATGAAATCAGCTATGATTAGCAGTAATATTCTTAGCACTTAATAGGGGAAAAATCTACCCTTAGTCCCTAGATGCATATGTAGAATATTGCTTTAAAGAGTTTATTGGAGTTGGGCAGCCAATAAATTTAAATAAATAAATATCTGAATGGAATTGGCAACTTTTTGGTTGATAGGGCATTTCACAGCTAGAAAAAAAATATTCAGAATATTTTCCAATTACTCACTGGAATAATCAAGAAAATTGCAATTTTCTCCAGTTCTTCCTTATTTTCCTTGTGCTGCTGTTACTACAATAACTGCTAAAATCATAAGTAGCAACCAAAATGTGTTATATTTTATGCATAGATCAGAGTGATAAAATTGCAGAAATGATCTATCAAGGCAAGACCAAGATTCTAAGAAGAGTGTTCTTTTAATTCTACTAATAAATGATGAACATGGCAGAGAACAAGATGAAACAAAAATAATGTCTTAACAAAATGTACCAACTGATGTAAAGGACATAAGTCCTCCATGCCCCATTTCCTGTCCTTATCCCTCAGTGCTCAATGCCTTTTATTGGGAATTCTGAAAGCCTTTACTTGAAGGCATCTAAAAGTATCAGCATAATTAAGAACACTCTCTTAATCAAAGCTTTCAATTCTTCTCTCTTCAATTAAGAGCCCGGGTGGCACAGTGGTTAGAATGCAGTATTGCAGGCTAATTCTGCTGCTTGCTGACTGCCAGCAGTTCAGCATTTCGATTGTCACTGGCTCAAGGTTGACTCAGGCTTTCATCCTTCTGAGGTGGTAAAATTAGGACTCAGATTGTTACACTATGCTGACTCTGTAAACCATTTAGAGAGGGCTGTAAAACACTCTAAAGCATTATATAAGTCTGAATGCTATCGCTATCGCTAACATGGAGAATAAGCCATGTTTAGATGTTATGTTTCCTTACCTGTGTCACAGGAAGACCAAGCATTGAAAAAAGTCAAATAGCAAATATGCAGATTTTGGAGGCTCTGCTGATACACATGGCCTGGCCTGGTCCATTAATAAACCCTGCTTGAGAATAACACAACAAAAAAGAGCAATTTAATTCTATTTCCATTTCCCAATCTCTCAAAAGTTATTTCTTATAATTTAATGATTCCATTCTTCTAAATTCTAGTGTATTGATAATCCATTTACTTCATGACCCATAAACAAATAAGTTGCTTACACCTTCCCTGTGTCTTTATTTCATACTTTGGTGCATTTGTGCTTATGAAAAACAACAGCAACAACAACAATGACCACAACAAAACATAACTATTATAATGATGAGGAGTTCCAAAAGCTACAAGTCATCTTTCCTGTTGAAATATATATTAGGCTGGCTAAAACTCAGGAGTCAGAAAGCGTGGAAAAGCAAGAGTTCTGACAAATAGGGAAAACAGATCTTCTGCAAACGCTGCAGGCTGTGTTATTTCAAACAAAGTATTTTAAAAGGTTCCAAATTCAACCTTAGCTGAACCAGAAATTAGCTTGATGTGCTGCCAGTTACCAAAAGCAATGTGAGATCAATGGGTATGATGCTGAGGTGGTACAAAAGCACCATCTGGAAATCCCCAAACTTTATAAATGCAGCAGGTAAGGTCAGGGAACCTATTAAAAGTTGAAGGAAGGCGATACATAGATAAAAGAATATTCTTGTTGCATCTTGATGAATACTGTTAAAATCTTTGTTGCCAAAAGCAAAGGATGGTAATTGAGGAGTACCACAAAGGCAAAGAAGAGATAGATGAATCCTGAACTAAGAATTGGATGAAGATGAAATTTAGGAAGTCCTTGAATTACAACAGTTCATTTAAGTGACCGTTCAAAGTTATAATGGCACTGAAAAAAGTGACTTGTAACCGTTTTTCACACTTATGACCTTTGTAACATCCCCATGGCCACATGATCAAAATTCAGATGTGTAGCAACTGACTCATAGTTATGACAGTGTCCCGGGGTTATGTGATCACCTTTTGTGACCTTTTGACAAGTGAAGTCAATAGGGAAGTCACATTTGTTCAACAACCATATTACTGGCTTAACAAGGGCAGTGATTCACTTAGCAACTATGGCAAGAAAGATAGTAGATGGGGCAAAACTCACTGAACAATTGTCTAATTTAGCAACAGCAATTTTGCGCTCAATTTTATGGAGATTCTTGGTCATCCAGGTTATGGTTATCTCAAAGGTGCTTTTTCAAAGGGCAACTGGACTTTGCTTTGTTTTTCCTTGAAGATGTTTTCCTTCTCATCCAAGAAGCTTGTTCAGTTCTGACTGAATATTGTAGAATGGAAGGATTTTTACCAGAAGACTGCAAGGAATATAAATCCTTCTGTTCCCCACCATTCAGTCAGAACTGAAGACGTTTCTTGGATGAGAAGTGAAAAATCTTCAAGGAGAAAACAAACTCCAGTTGCTTTTTGAATGTGATCATAAGTTGAAGACTACCGGAAGTGCTCCCTGATAAAGCTAAGTCAAAGCTAAGTCAAATATAAGACAAAAATACTTATTTTCTGGAAATCACAGGACAATTCCCATGTTTGCCTTGAGGTTTAATACAGAGGCGTAAAACTTTACAAGTATTTTTTCTTATGTCTGGTTCATGTAGAGAAGCCAATGAAGAATGCCATTTACAGTTACTTTATGAACAATTTAGCTGTTACCTCTATTGTGGCAACACAACAATTAACATATTCAACGGCATCCAATAAGATTTAAATTAGATGTCAGTAAGAACAAGATTCTCTTTGAGTCAAGCTCAGTTGCTGATGACTTCATAGAGGTATCAGATCTATCTAAGTACCTGAGGGCGAGACAAGAAGTAATGGATGGAGACTTATCAAGAAGAGATCTCACTTAGAAATTTCCTAACAGTGAGAACAATTAATCAGTGGAACGGCTTGCCTCCAGAAGTTCTGGAAGTTTTTAAGAAGAGATTGGACATCAATTTGTCCAGAATGGCATAGGGTCTCCTGCTTGGACAGAGGTTTGTACTAGAAGACCTCTGAGGTCACTTCCAACTCTGTTATACTTTAAGTAGAAAAATCTCTGGTGGGAGAGCTATTTCATCTTTCAAAATATGGTCAATCACCAGGGAAGCTGTATGTTGATCCTTCTTTAACAGAAACAGTGAAAACACCCTCCTCTACACATTACTTGTTTTGGAAATAGCATTTGTTAAAGTAGTATGTGATATGGGCTTTATGATGGAAAAAGCTGTTTTAAACCATCTAACTGAATATTCTACAAAATTTTATCCAGTTGGATGATCATCATGATGAAATAAACTTGCAATCAAATTGCTGGTTTACTCCAAGTGAGATACCAGAAAGAAACAAATGATTATGACTAAAATATGCAAATAGCTCAGATACATTTAAACTAAGTTTCTATAGTATTCATTTTTGTACTGAAATTCATACTTTTCATATGGCAGAATTTTTATCAGGGCAAAAAACAAATTATGTTTCAATAAATGACTGAAAAAATAAGCCTATTGGTGAAAGTGTTCCTGTTCCTATATTTGACATAGAGCTCTATCAATTATTTTATGGGAATATGATGTCACACTGAATGCCATTATATTAAAAAATGATAATCATAGTTAATCTGATACCAAGCACAGACTGACTGTCTCCTTTGCTAAATTTCAGAGTAGATCTGGAAAATGATAGTGCATTATTGCTTTTGTTTGCTTGTTACGGGAATCAGCACTGTAATGAGAAATAGAATATTCTATTATAGTCTGAGCAAAGTTGAGGCTAGGCCTTCAGGTAGCTTAAAATTCAGAATGAGCACCGGAAATTCAGACACCACATATTCTATTACTGTTCTCAGAGATCAGGTATGGTGTAAGCTATGTGCCATTTATAACACAGCATGAATTTCCCCTTGTTAGAATTTTAATACCCAGTTACTGTTGAGGCAACATCAAGCATCTCCTCATAGTATTAGATGATGGTTCGATGATGCTAGTAGTCACCACTCTGAATCATGCTTTTTTCTCTACATCATCAAAAGAGAGAATGTTAACATCTGGAAATCTGATATCCAATGCCAAATTTTCTCATTAACACTTTTTTGCTATTTTAGATAGCATATCATATGATATAATTTTGGCTGATCTATGTTTGCACATGTAGGAAACTTTTTTCAATGATTCTTTAATTGGTTTTTATAGTCTTTGTTATTTTATTGTGGATACTAATCATGTTATATTAATGTTATTAATAGAATGACAATTTGAACATAATTAGGTTGTGGGAAATATTTTATTGGTTCTCAACCATAAGCTATTTTGAGGGGAACTGCAAGATGGAAAAGCAACATTTTAATTATATAATAGCAGAAACAAAGAGGATAGAATCACAAATTGAAGATGAGCATAACCAGATAGTTTATCGGTTAGATAAATATCTCAATTTTATTTAGTGTCATACTAATGCACAACACAGAGAATGTCTCCCTCCCTCCCTCTATCTTCTTAATGAAGACATTTCTACATTTTTGGGTAGATATTGTTTCTGAGAAATATTTTGTATTTGCCTCTCATATAATAATGAAAGTTATACAGACTATTAGAAACATGCTTCACCTGTTAAAGCAAAACATATTTTAAATCCAGAAAACATGAATACAAAAATCCAGACTTTTAAACTTCTGAATGCTCAAAGTTGGATGGGCAAATTTATTTATGCTTTCTCCCATTTTTTCCCTTTTAAATCATGAATAATTTTCCAAAGAATGCTGCATTCTTTTAGTAAAAGAAGAGAATTGAATTTTCTCTATTTCTATTTCCCTATTTCTAATAGAACCCAATGTAGCAAATTGATTAGTATTTAAACTTCTTGCTCACTGGAATGTGGAACAGTGAAGTTTCTCTGAAAGGTGAAGAACTTTTTTCATAACAGTTCTGAAGGACAAGCCCATTCTGAATATTAAAAATAAATAAATAAACAGCAAAAGGTTGATTAAAACTTTGATTTTAAAAAGTCAAAAACTAAGAGTCCAGATAAATTTGAAATAATATTTAAAAGTAATTTTTAAAAAACACTTCCTGTGGAAAAATGCTTTTGTTTTGATTATTTTTAAAATTGTATACCAAAAGAAAATAAGGATTTCAATTAACGTAGAAAAACACATAATCTTAACTAACAGTTACAGAATAGTGTAAATATTCTAACAGTGAATCTGTCTAAAAGGTGTTAGCTTACCTTACTCAGTCAGAGACTGAGTTGAAAATGGACTTACAAATAAGAGGCTACAAGAATGGTATGGAAAAAGTTGTTACACTGGACATAGAAAATAAACTGGCTGAATGTTTTAATAAATAAGAGGGAAATCCAAACAAGAAACTAAGAGATTGAGATGCATAATTTTTCTATATTGAACTTAACAAAAACTTTGACAAGGTCAGAAAGTTCTTAAACATTAAGTTCTTTAAATTTAAAGCTCTGAACTAGAGCATGGGTGTCAAACTTGATCGTGTCACATGATGTCATGTGACGTATCACATTTTTTAACTTTGTGGAGTTGGAGTGGGCGTGGCCTATGCGTGATGCATCCGGCCCACGGGCCACCAGTTTAACACCCCTGGTAGGGAAACCATCTATCTTAGGAGTTAAAACTAAGATGCTTGGACTGCAAATTCCAGATGGCGTCTAGATGGCAGTATATAGATATTAATAAAGCCAACTCTTTGCTGCCATTTAAAAATAACCTGGATTTTTGCAACCCAGAACTTATATTGCTACTAAAAATAATGATGATGATGATGAAATAATAATAATAATAGTAATAGTAATAATAGTAATAATAGTAATAATAGTAATAGTAATAGTAA